>WNYA01000615.1:21058-134157 GCA_019512145.1 Engystomops pustulosus
TTTTATGCTCTTGTGGAATTTTACAAACTTTGAAAGCCTCTTTATACACATTCCCAGCACATTCAGAATTTTTTCTTTGTGATAAGATATTAGTACAATGTAATACATAAAGACCAACCATCAATACAATGTATGTACAGTAGTTACTATACAGCAGGTCTGGGCATTGTACAGCTCGCAGCCACATCCGGACCTCTAACAGTCTCTGACCGGCCAGAGTGAGGTCCCATGGCTGACCACTCACCTCCCATCCACACACATCGCAGGTACAAGACCCAGCCAGTCCCGCAGGGAGATGGGTCCTCGGCTGTCACTGGGGCCGAGCAGAGAGTAATACATCCACACACATCGCAGGTACAAGACCCCGGCCAGTCCCACAGGGAGATGGGTCCTCCGGCTGTCACTGGGGCTAGATATGAACGTCAGGGCTGGATCAGGTGGTCATGATATGATACGTCGAGGGATGTGGATCAGGGTTGTGGTCATGATATGATTACGTCAGGGCTGGATCAGGTAGGTCATGATATGATACGTCAGGGCGGGATCAGGCTAGGTCAAGATATGAGAGTCAGGGCTGGATCAGGTGGCGGGGTGCGGTGAGCATGAGATGATTTACGTTAAGGGATGGATAAGGGTGTCATTGATATGATAAGTAGGGCTGGGGGGGGGGGGCGGGCGGCTCAGGTTTGGTATGATATGATACGTCAGGGACTGGATAGGTAGGGTATTGATGATACGTCAGGGCTGCGATCAGTAGGTCAAGATATGATACGTCAGGGTGGAGCAGGTGGGTCATGATATTGATATGAGACGTCCTGGCTGGATCGTATTATAGGGTCATGATATGATACGTCCAGGCTGTGGCTGGCGGGATCAGGTAGGTATGATTGATATGATACGTCAGGCTGGATCAGGTTGTAATGATAGGTATACGTCGAGGCTGAATAGGTGGTCATTGATATGATACGTCAGGGCTGTGGGCGGATCAGGTAGGTCATGATATTGGATACGTCAGGGCGGATCAGGTAGGTCAAGATATGATTAGTCAGTGCGGATCAGGTGGGTCATGAATGATATGTAAAGGCTGGATCAGGGTAGGTCATGATATGATAGTAGGGCTGGATCAGGTGGTTGGGGTCAGGATACGCGATACGTCTAGCTGGATTGGAATCAGGTTGGGGGGTGGTCAATGAATGATATGTCATGGCGGGATCAGGTAGGTCAGCATGATTATGATCGTACAGGGCTGGCATCAGGGGGGCATGTTGGGTCATGATATGATACGTCAGGGCGGATCGGTGATGGGGGTGGGGGTAATGATATGAACGTCAGGCTGGTCGAATCTGTGGATCAGGTGGTGGGGGTCGATGATATGATAAGTCAGGGCCTGTGGACAGGTGGTATGATATTGATACGTCTAGTCTGGATCAGGTGGTCATGATATGATACGTCAGGCGGATCAGTAGAGTCATGATTATGATACGTCAGCTGGATCGTTGGGTCATGATATGATACTCAGGGGTGATAGGTGGTAAGGTCATGATATGATACGTAGGGCTGGATCAGGGTTAGGTCATGATATGATAGTCAGGGCTGGTTATGGATCAGCGTTGTGGTCATGATATGATACGTCAGGGTGTGGATCAGGTGGGTAGAGTTATGATATGTAAAGGACGATCAGGTGCGTCATGATATGATCATGTTTGATAGAATACGTCAGGGATGGATCAGGTGGTCATGATATGATATTGTCAGGGCTGGATCAGGTAGGTCTGATTATGATACGTTCAGGGCTGGATCAGGGGGTCATGATTAGGATAGTTAAAGGAGGATCAGGTTAGGTCCTGACTTATGATACGTCAGGGCTGATAAGCGGTGAGGTGGGGGTAATGATATGATACGTCAGGGCTGGACGATCAGGTGGGTCCTGATATGATTACGTCAGGGCGGCTGGATAAGGTAGGTTCATGATATGATACGGTCAGGGCTTGATCAGTGGGTCATGATTTGATACGTCCGGGGCTGGATCAGGTGGTTCATGGATATGATATGTAAAGGCCTGAGATCAGGTTGGGGGGATGGGTCCATTGATAGGATAAGTCCAGGGCTGGAAAGGAGGGGGTAAGGAGGTTGGTGGGCAAGGAGAGGATTAAGGAAGGTGTATTCTCTTCTTCCTTTGGAATCAGGTGGTATGATATGATATGTCAGGGCTGGATCAGGTAGGTCTCTGATATAAATTAAAATAAGTCCAAGATCCTCACCTGCAACCATCATGCTCGGTAGGACAATGACTTGAAGATGTGTAGGATCAACCTCCCTACAAACAGCTCAAGATGTTCAAGAATGAAACCTGCAAACCCCAAATGCACCCGTGACCCCGGAAAGGCAGGTCACCCAAATACCGAGCACTTCTCATTCCCGTTCACAGACGTGGTGACCTGAAACGTGTCACATGATCAGTTCTAAAAGAACTTCTTCACACAATTTACATTACGGGAAAGTGCCTGCGGCTGGAATCGCTTTACTGAATTCTCCACCATGTGTACAAGGATCAGGGGGTAGTGGAAGACATGGGGGAAAGGAGGGGGGAAAGACGCACAAAGAAGCAAGCACAAAAATAATTAGACAGGAGGGCGGCTTTACAAATTCCTTGTGTGAACCTACACAACAGTTTACATAGACGGAGCAGAAGACACGAAGCTCGCGGGAGCTATGTGCAGGGTGAGGAGCGAGTCTAGATAACATGGCCAACGCGCTTCACGCCGGTCACCCCATCCACTGCTGCTGTAAGCCGCGGCTGTGAGTAGCCACCGTGAACCTGCGCAGGTAAGTTACAACAAAACCTGCAATTAGACAACCACACGGCTTTATGAAGATGTCAGCGATGAGGTGAGGCATAATCCCTATAACGGGAAAGTAAGTAATAGTAATAACTTCAGGCCGGAGTTATTTATATAAAGGCGCCAGGGGAGGGAGCAAACAACCAAAATCCGAGAAGTGAAGAAAAACGAAACTCCCCACCCACATGACAATCTGTGCGGGGGAGAAACAGAAGCCGAAATCACAGACAGAAAGAACGTGCGAAGAGATAAGACAGGAAAGGAAAGAGGAAGAAAGGAAAGGAAACAGAGGATGGATAGCGAGAAGGAGGGAGAGAAGGAGGAAGAAACTCTGCACACAATTATCCTGTCTATACCCAGAGCTTGCACTCACTATTTTCTGGCGGCGTGCAGTCAACGCTGTTTGAATACATGACATTACTTATCCTGTACTGATCGAGAAGTTAAATCCTGTTATTATACTCCAGAGCTGCACTCAATATTCTGCTGCTGGGGCAGGGACACTGTTGTACATACATGAAATACTTCTCCTGCTATGATCCTGAGTACATACTGTATTATACCCAGAGCGGGCACTCACTAATTCTGTGCTGGGTGCATTAAGTCCACTGAGTAACTGTGTTTGTACATACATGACATTACTTATCCCTGTACTGCTCATGAAGTTACATCCTGTATATATCTCCAGAGCTGCCACTCACTATTCTGCTGCTGGTTGCAGTCACTGCGGCGACAAGAAAGGAAATGAAGTAGTATCATGGGTGACGATAACTGAGGTAGTTAAATCCTGTATTGATAACCATACACCCCAGAGCTGCATACTATCTGTGCTGGGCAGTCACTGTGTACATACATGAAATTACTTTATCCTGTACTGATCCTGAGTTACTTACATCATGTTATAACCCAGAGCTGCACTCAATATTCTGCTTGCTGGGCAGTCACGTGTTACATACATGACTATTACTATCTTGTACTATCTGAGTCCATCTGTATTATACAGAGCGCACTAAACTATTCTGCTGCTGCGTTTGCACAGTCACTTTGTACTACATGGACATTACTTATCATGTAATGCATCCTTGAGTTAAATCTGTATTATACACCAGAGCGCACTCACTATTCTGTTTGCTGGTACAGGCACTGTGCTGTACCTTACATGACATTACTTACCTGTACCTGATCCTGAGTTACCATCCTGTATTTTGACCCCTAGAGCTGTACTCACTATTCTGCTGGTGGTGCAGTCACTGTTGTACATACATGACATTACTTATCCTGTACGATCCTGAGTTACATCCTGTATTATACTCCAGAGCTAGCTGCCCTCACTATTCTGCTACTGCTGGTGCAGTCACTGGGTACACATAACATGACATTACTTATCCTGTACTGATCCTGAGTAAATCCTGTATGATACTCCTGAGCGGCACTCACTATTCTGCGCCTGGTGCAGTCACTGGGTACATAAATGACATACTTATCCTGTACTGATCCTGGTTAAATCTGTATATTATACCCCAGAGCCTGCACTCACTATTCTGCGCTGGTTTTTGCAAGAGCAATGTGTTATACATGACATTACTATCCTGTACTGATCCTGAGTTTACATCCTGTTATTTTATACCCCAGAGGGAACTTTGCACTAACTATTCTGCTGCTGGTGCAGTCACTGTTTGTCATTACATGACATTACTTATCCTGTACGACCCTGGAGTTACATCCGGTATTATACCCCAGAGCTGCACTCACTATCGTCTGCTGGTGCAGTCACTGGTGTACATACATGACATTACCTTAGCCTGTTACTGATTCCTGAGTTACATAATGTTTTATACCCCAGAGCTGCACTCACCTATCTGACTGCTGGTTTGCAGTCACTGTGTACATACATGACATTACTTATCCTGTACTGATCCTGATGACACCATTTATATACCCCAGAGCCTGCACTCACTCTATTCTGATGCTGGTGCAGTCACTGTGTTTGTTACATACATGACATTACTTATCCTTGTACTGCATCCGAGTTACATCCTGTATTATGCCCCAGAGCTGCACTCACTATTCTGCTGCTGGTTTGCAGTCACGTTGTACATACATGACTATTACTTATCCTGGTTACTGATCATGTTAACATCTGGTATTTATACCCCAGAGCTTGCACTTCACGTATTCGGATGCTGGTGCAGTCATACTTGTGGTACAATACATGACATTATTTATCCGTACTGATCCTTGAGTTTTACATCCTGTTTATTATACTCCAGAGCTGCACTCATATTATGCAGCTGTGCAGTCAATGTGTACATTACATGACATTACTTATCTGAGTACATCATGTATTATATCAGAGCTGCACTCACTATCTGCTGCTGGGCAGTCACTGGTACATACATGACATTACTTATCCTGGTTAATCCTGTATTATACCCCAGAGACTGCAATCACATTCTGCTGCTGGTGCCAGTCACTGTGTACATACATGAAATTACTTATCCCTGTACTGTACCGAGTTACTCCGATTATACCCCCAGAGGCACTCACTATTATGCGGCTGGTGCCCAGTACTGGTAATACATGACATTACTTATCCTGTACGATCCTGAGTTACATCCTGTATTATACCCCAGAGTGCATCACTATTCGCGCTGGTGCAGTCACTGGGCCTTACATACATGACATTACTTATCCTGTACTGATCTGAGTTCATCCGTATTATACTCCAGAGCTGCACTCACTATTATGCTGCTGGTTGCACAGTCCACGGGACTAAATGACATTACTATCCTGTACTGACCTTACTTACATCTGTATTATACTCAAGAGCTGCAGTCACCCATTCTGCCATTTCTGAGCTTGCGTACAATGTTGTCTGGTTTAGTTCGGGTCACTCTGGTTAATTATTCGTAATTGTAACTGGGATATATTGGATGGGAAAATAATTTTAAAATAATTTGTAAAGTTCCACACCTGGTATGATCTCCCTGTGTTAACCTTCCACAGGTGGTTAGGATCTCCATGCTGCCACTTGTGATCAATGGAAACTCTCAGACAGGGACTGACCTCAGCAGTACTCCAGTACCCTACTTCTCACCACCTAACCACTTCCCTTCCCTATTGTTAGTACAAAGTAACAAAAAACCTAATCATCTGCATCTCCCATTCTTGATATCTGCTTCGGGAAAAGATGGTGATTAAATTATTGCAGTTAGCTCCATTGGATTGTAGCGACAGAGCTGAAATTGCCACACTCAAAGGTGTATTGGGGGGGGGGGCGGGGGGGCACGTGTTTGGAAAAAAAAAAAACTGATTAGTCTTTTATAAAATTCTGCCACAGTCCATTTTGATATTGAGGACGAACTGGCAGGAAAACAAACGCAAAACGTGTGAAATCATGCCCTATCCAGGTGCAGTGCCCCATGTGGAAACATCGCCTGGTGTGAGCCGCAGGGCGAGGTATGGGGTACACTGAGCTTGTACACACCGTAAATATCAAGGAGCAGGAGAGGAGGTCACCGATGTCACCCCCGCAAAATATTTCACTTGACTCAAACAAAAATTATATGCACCCATACGGCATCATAAGAGAAACCAGGAAATACTACCACTACCAGAATGTGAGTGCGGCTCTGGAGTATAATACAGGATGTAAACAGGATCGTACAGGATAAGAAGTAATGTCATGTATGTACACAGTGGACTGCACCCAGTCAGAAATAGTGAGGGCAGCTCTGGAGTATAATACAGGATGTTGGACTCAGGATCAGTACAGGATAAGTAATGTCATGTAGTACACAGTGACTGCACCAGCAGCAGAATAGTTGATGCAGCTCTGGAGTATAATACAGGATGAACTCAGGATCAGTACAGCGATAAGTTAATTCATGTCTGTTACCAGTGAATGCACTAGCAGATAGTTGAGAGTACAGCTCTGGGGTTAGATAGACTACAGGATGTTAACTCAGGATCAGTACAGGATAAGTAATGTGCATGTATGTACCACTAATGACTGCACCAGCAGCAGACTGTGAGTGCAGCTAGGGAGTTTATACTACAGGAGGAACTCGGATCAGTACAGCTACGTAATGTCAGTATGTTTGTACACAGTGACTGCACCAGCAGCAGGAAATCAGAATACGTGAGGCAGCTCTGGGGTAGAATACAGGATGTAACTCAGGATTCAGTACAGATAAGTATGTCATGTATGTACACAGTGACTACACCAGCAGCAGAATAGGGAGGCAGGAATAGGGGAGTGCAGATATGGGGTATAATACAGGATTGTAACTCAGGATCAGTACAGGATAAGTAAAGTCATGTATGTACACAGATGACTGCACCAGCAGCAGCAGAATAGTGAGTGCCAGCTCTGGAGTATATACAGGATGTAAACTCAGGATCAGTACAGGATAAGTAATGTCATGTAGTACACAGTTGACTGCACCAGCAGAAGTGAGTGAGTGCAGCTCCTCTGGGGTATAATTATAATACAGGAGGTTGTAACTCAGGATCATTACAGGATAAGTAATGTCATGTATGTACAAGTGGAGCGCACACCGCAGAATAGTGAGTGCAGCTCTGGGGTCTAATACGAGGAGTAACGTCAGGATCAGTTATAAAAGGATAATAATGTTCATGTATGTACACAGGACTGCACCAGCAGAATAGTGAGCCGAAGAGTGAGTGCAGCTTGGGGTATAATACAGGATTTGTAATCAGGATTCAGTACCAGGATAAGTAAGGTCATGTTATTGTACACCAGTGGTGACGCCACCAGCAGCAGAATAGTGAGTGCGTCGGGGTACTAATACAGGATGACTCTGGATCAGACAGGATAAGTTATGTCATGTAGTACACCGTGACTGCACCAGCAGCAAGAATAGTGAGTGCAGCTCCTGGAGTATAATACAGGATGTTAACTCAGGATCAGTACAGGATAAGTTAATTGGTCCATGTATGTACCAGTGACTGCGCCCCAGCAGCAGAATAGTGAGTGCAGAGCTCTGGGGTATAAGACGGATGTGAAAATCGGGACAGTACAGGATAAGTAATGTCATTGTATGTATACAGTGACTGCACCACCAGCAGCAGAAACAGGAATAGCCGAGCGGGCAGCTCTGGGGGTATTATAATACAGGATGTAACTCTCAGGATCGTACAGGATACTAAATATCATGGTATTGTTACCAACCCCGTGACTGCACCCGAGAAAAGCAGAATAGTGAGGGCAGCTCTTTGGGGTATTATAATACAGGATGTAATCAGGATCAGACGGATAATAATGTCATGTAGTACACAGTGGACTGCCACCAGCAGCGACTAGTGAGTGAAGCTCTGAGTATAATTACAGGATGTAACTCAGGATCAGTACAGGTAAGGAAGGTCATGTATGTACAGTGACGGCCACAGCAGCAGCAGAATAGTGGGAGTGCAGCGTCTGGGGTATAATAAGGATTGTGTACTCAGGATCAGTACAGGGAAGTAATGTCATGTATGTACACAGTGATAGTGATTGCACCGAGCAGAATAGTGATGCAGCTCTGGTGTATAATACAGGATGTAACTAGGATCGGTACGGATAAGTAATGTCATTGTATGTACACAGTGACTGCCACCAGCAGCAGCCGAATCAAATAGTGAGTGCAGCTCTGGGGGTATGATACAGGATGTAACTCAGGAATAGTAAGGATAAGTAATGTCAGTATGTACACAGTGACTGCACCAGCACCAGCAGCAGAAGCAGGAATAGTTGAGTGCAGGGCTGGGCTATACTTAGGATGTAACTCAGGATCAGTACAGGATAAGTCATGTCATTGGTGTAACAGTGCCTGCACCAGCCAGCCAGAATCGTGAGGGAGGCAGCTTGGGTATAATACAGGGTTGTTAATCAGGATCAGTAACAGGATAAGAAATGGTCAGTATGTACACAGTTGACTGCACCAGCACAGAATAGTGAGTGCAGCTCCTGGTTCGGCAGTGTGGAGTATTTGGGGGGTATGTGGGTGTCGTGCCACCACCTTTAGTTAGTGAGGCCCCCTATTGTAGTGGACCCGGCAGCAGTTGACAGTAGTACGGGGTCGGGTGGGGCACTATCACACAGGACATGGTGGTCGTGGTTCGGGTTACGAGGTAAGTGCCTCCCTGTGATAAGTTATGGTGCCGGCGGTATTCATTGCAGCGCAGCTTGGGCTGGTACACATGGGAGGCTCCCCGCGTCTCCGTTACCTGGTCTCGTCTCCCGCGCTTCGGGGGGGTTCCCGGACTTCCCCAGCCGCCGGGAAGGGGTGCAGCCCCAGGTCACGTGTCCTGCTCGGGGGCGCCTGGCGGGGCGGGGCTAGGGGGATTCTAGTCACGGTGCAGCCGGGAGGCCGGGCAGCCCCCTGTATACAACGTGGTAACTCCCCCCTCTCCAAAACCAACGTGACCGGGCGCGATCCCGGTTATGGCGACATCGCGGTAACTATGGCAGCGGAACGGGGGTCACACAACTGGCTGACCCCCTGACCAGGAGGCTTAGAAGAACACACTGTAACCACTCACACAAGGCCTAGATACACACCTGTACCACACACACATAGGAGGCTTAGATGATACACACTGTGTACCCACACAACAATACAGAGGCTTTCCCTCACGATACACACTGAACCACACACACATACAGGAGATTAGATACACACTTGTTACCACACACACAGGAAGGCTGAGATCCCTTAGATACACACTGTACCAACACACACAGGAGGCCTAGATACACACTGTACCCCATGTACCACCCCCCCCACACACCACACAGGGAGGCCGAATACACACTGTACCAGCACACCACACCGGAGGCCTAGATACACATGTACCACACACACACAGGAGGCATCCTAGACTACACACTGTACCAACACACACAGGAGGCCTAGATACACACTGATACCAAAACAACACACAGGAGGCCAGATACAAACTGTGTTACCACACAAACACAGGCAGGCCTAGATACCAACACTGTACCACACACCACAAGAGGCTGGATACCCAATGTACCACACCACACAGGGGCCTAGATACACACGTACCACACACAACAGGAGGCCTAGATACACACTTTGTACCCACACACACAGGAGGCTAGATACACCACTGTACCCACCCACACAAGAGGCCTGGATACACACTGTACCCCACACAGAGGAGGCCTAGATACAAAATGTACCACACAACAGGAGGCCTGGAACCACACGTACCACACACACACCGGAGGCCTAGATACACAATGGACCAAAACACAGGAGGCCTGGAAACACGTGGCGGGGGGGTTTTTAGATACACCTGTTGCACCACAAATGGATATGAGGATACAGCAGCAGAGGAATTTTACACATAGAAGGATAAAGAAGCGGTTAGCTAAGGCGACAATATCAGCACGTCGGCTTAGATACAGCACTTTGGGGTTAGATTTTAAAAAAAAACCAAAAGTTCATTAACAGTATCACACATGATTGATTAATACAACCTCCTCACTAAGCCCCCAATGCACATTGTGCCTGGGACCCCCATAGGTCATAGGATGGAGTTGTAGTGCTGAGTATCTGCATGATGTCATGTGGAGGGTGGTTCTGGCCTAGGGGTCCGCCGAGCCGGGAAATTTGTGATACAGCCGTCCCATTGTAAGGCCATTTCCAATGGAACAACGTGTCAAAGCCTTTTGGTCACATTTCCTCCCCGGTGCTCTTGCCGTCCTGATGGTTGATTGCAAGTGTGTGACAAACCCGACCACAGATGGTATGAGGGAGGTTGGGTCGAGTGTGTCCGTATTTTATCACACCACGCATTTGAACTCCATAGCAGGCATGGTAATGTATAGAGGGGGGGCGGCAGAAGTCATGTGTAAGGTATATTGGGGGTGGGCAGCATGTCCTGTGTAATGTATGATGGGGGGGGGTGGCCACCAGTCCTGTGAATGTATAGAGGGGGGGCTTGGCAGCAGTCCTGTGTAATGTATAGAGGGGGAGGGGGGCAGCAGTCCTGATGTAAGTATAGAGGGGGGGGCCAGCAGTCCGGTGTAATGTATTAGAGGGGGCAGTTTCCTGTGTAATGGATAGAGGGGGCAGCAGTCTTGTGTTATGTATAGGGTGGGCAGGCAGCAGTCCGTGAATGTTAGAGGGGGGGCAAGTCCTTGTGTAATGTAATAGAGGGGGGGCAGCAGTCTGGTTAAGGTAAGAGGGGGCAGCAGTCCTGTGTAATGTATTAGGGGGGGGGGGGCACCAAGTCCGGTGGTAATGTATAAAGGGGGGGCCGTCCGGTGTAAGTACATGTATAAAGGGGGGCAGTCCTGTGTAATGTATATGGGGGGGGGGGGCGGCGGCAGCAAGCAGTCCTGGGAATGTATATGGGGGGGAGTCCTGTGCAATGTATAGAGGGGGGGGCAGTCCTGTATAAGTTATAGAGGGGGGCAGCCTTTAGAGGGGGGGCAGCAGTCATGTGTAATGTAATACCCGAGGGGGGCAGCAGTCCTGTGTGTAATGATATGGGGGGACGGCAGTCCTGTGTAATTCTATGGGGGGGCCGGCCCCCCCGGGCAGCCACCTGTTGTAATGTATAGAGAGGGGCAGCAGTCCTGGGTTTGTAATGAATAGGATGGGGGCAGCAAGTATGGTTGTATTGTAATGTATAGATGGGGGGGGGGGGCGCAGTCCTGTGTAATGTATAGATGGGGGGGGGCCAGGCAGCAGTCCTGTGAATGTATGATGGGGGGGGGGGGGCAAGCAGTCTGGTGAGGCAGTCGGTGTAAATATGTATAGAGGGGGGGCCGCAAGTCCGGTGTAATTGAATAGGATGGGGCAGCAGTCCTGTGTCATGTATAGAGGAGGGGCAGCAGTACTGTATTTATAAATATGGGGGGGCAAGCAGTCCTGTGTTGTAATGTATAGGGGGGGGGGGGGCGGGGCCAGGGGGCAGTTCCTGTGTAATGTATATGGGGGGCAGCAGTCCTGTGTAATGTATTATTGGGGGGCGAGCGGGGTGGGGGGACTGGGGGGGGGACTGGCAAAGCTCTCGGGGCGGGGGCACGGGGGGGGGGCGGGGGGGCAGCCAGTAGGGGGGAGGGGCGGCAAAGCGGGGGGGGGCAGCAAGTCCTGTGTAATGTATAGGGTGGGGGCAGCAGTCCTGTGTTTTGTAATGTATAGAGAGGGGGGGAAGAATTTTTTCCTCCTACCCTCTAGTAAATGGTGGGGAAGGTAGAGTGGGGGGGGCGGAGGGGGAGGGGGAAGATGTAATGGGTAATGAATAGGGGGGAAGAGAAGGAATGGTAATTGTAGAGGGGGGGGTGGCTCTCACCTTTCTGGAAGAAGTCGGTGTTGTAGTTTGTAGGTTTGTACATTGTTGATGTAAGGGATTAGAGGGGGGGGAAAGAAGGGCAAGGGGGGCAAGAAGTCAGGTGTAATGTATAGGTTGGGCCCCCGGCACGCAGTACGTGTAATGTATAGAGGGGGGGGGGGCTAGTCCTGTGTAATGTATAGCGGGGGGGCAGCAGCAGTCCGGTGTTGTTACTGAATAGGGGGGTAAGCAGCAGTCGTTTGTAATGTATAGGGGGGGGGGGCAGCAGTCCTGTTAATAGAATAGGGGGGGAGCAGGGGAGCACAGGGGAGCAGCAGTCCTGTGAATGAATAGGGGGGGAGGGCAGCAGTCTGTGTAAGGTATAGGGTGGGGGCAGCAGCCTGTGCTATGTATAGGGGTGGGGGGCAACAGAGTCCTGTGTAATGTATTTATGGGGGGGGAGAGAGCAGTCCGGTAATGTATATGGGGGGCGGCAGGCGGCCCCAGTCCTTGTGTATAAGTATTGTATAGGGGGGGGGCAGTCCTGTGGGTAATGTATAGGTTGGGGGGGCAGCAGTCCTGTTGTTATGGTATAGGGTGGGGGCAGCAGTCATTGTGGCAGCCTGACTGGTAAGGTAGTTTCTAGCATGGGGGGGGGGAGAAGAAGGAATGGGGTAATGGAGAGAGGGGGGGGCGGGAGGTGGGGCGCCGGACGGGGGGGAAGGGGGGGGAAGTCTGGGTAATGAATAGGGGGGGAGCAGAAGTCCTGTTTGTAATGTAAATGGGGGGGGGCCCAGCAGCAGCAGCACAGTAATGTTGTAATGCATATATGGGGGGGAGCAGTCGGTGTATGTATCGAGGGGGGCAGCGGCAGCAGTCCTTGTGTAATGTATATGGGGGGGGGGGGTCAGTCCTGTGTAGTAATTTGTACTTGTATATGGGGGGCAGCAGTTCCTGTGTAATTGTAGAGAGCCGGTTGGCACCGCCACCGCTACAGTTCCTGGTTATGTAATGTGTTATAGAGGGGCCCGCGGCCGGCGGCAGCTCCTGTGTGTAATGGAATAGGGGGGCGAGCCCTTCTAGCAAGCTTAGCTGGTTTGTAATGTATTCACGGGGGCCCCCTGTTTGGGGGCAACAGTGTCATATTGTGAAATGTTTTATGGGGGTTCCCCCCTGGGTTTTTGGCGGATAGCAACCAGTCCCTGCTTTGTAAGTTTTATAGTGTTGTCGGGCCGGCGTTCCATCCTGTTTTTACCCATGTATTCTGGGGGTGCAGCAGTCATGTGTAATGTATATGGGGGTGTCGCGCCCCACCCCGGCAGCAGCCCGGCCAGAGTCTGGTTTTGTAATGTATTATAGAGGAGGATGTTTTTGTTTCCGGCAGTAAGTCCCACTGGGTATTATGTATCCCCATGGGGCGCTTTTTTTTTTTTTTGTGGTTCGCGGAAGCATTGCATTTGGTTCAGCAGTTGTTTTTTTTCTTGGCAAGCTCTTATTTTAGCCAGTACTGGTGTATACCTGTATATGGGCGGGGAGGGGGGGCCTCATTTTTCAGACCCCCTGTTGTAATGTATATTGGGGGTCTTTCGGCGCGGCCAGCAAGGTCCTGTGTAATGTGATGGGGTCGGGTTGGCTTATGGGGGCTGGATCCACTTTTTTTTCCCCCGGAAACCGCCCTCCATCCGGCTGCTTCCCCTTGGCACGGGGGGCAGCAAGTCTGTGTAATTGTATAGGGTGGAGTCCCCTCTGCGCATGGAAGCAGGTCATCTGCTGTAATCGTATATGGGGGGGTGGTCGGTTTTTCCTCTTTCGGCCCCATGCTTTTGGGTTCCCGGCCCAGATTCGTTTACCCCACGCGCCGTAATTTGCTTATGTAGATTGTAGGCGGGTTCCCGTTTTTTTTTCCCCCCTTCTGTCCCCTTTTTTTGGATTATTGTATTTAGACTTATGCTTTGTAAACTTTTGTATTAACCAGTAGGTTTTTGCGCTTCCGGGGCAGTGTCCTGTGTACCATTGACTATGGGTCCCCACGTTCGGCAGCATTTCCGGCTCCTTTCCCAGTTCCCTAGTACCTCCCTCTTTTCCCTGTTTGTTGCAGCCGTCGCCGGGCCTTTCTTTCTTCCCCCTCTTCTTTCCCTTGTACCACAGCCCCTTTTTATCGTTGTAAAAATAATGGTAAGTTAGGGGGGGGGGGCAGCTTAGTCATGTGTAAGGTATATGGGGAGGGCAGCAGTACTTGTGTAATGAATAGGGGGGAGCAGCAGTCCTGTGAATGTATAGGTTGGGGGCAGCCGTCCTGTGTATGTAAGTATTTTAGAGGGGGGGGGGGCCTAAGCAGTCCTGTGTAATGTAGAGATAGGGGGGAGAGTCCTGTCGTCATGTATTAGAGGGGGCGGCAGCACAGTCCTGTGTAATGTCTATGGGGGGAGGGAAGCAGTCCTGTTTCTTTAATGATATGTGGTGGGCAGCAGTCTGTGTAATGTATAGCGGGGGCAGCACAAGTCCTGTGTTTATTATAGAGGGGGGGGCAAGTCCTGGTTTAATGAATAGGGGGGGGGGAGCAGCAGAGTACTGTGTAATGTATAGGGTGGGGGGGCAAGGCAAACAGTCCGGGTGTTGTAATGTAATAGGGGGGGGGGGGAGCAGCAGTCCAGTGTAAGTATAGAGGGGGGGGGGGGCAGTCCTGGAATGAATAGGGGGGGGAGCAGGCAGTCCTGTGTAATGTATTATAGGGTTGGGCGGCAGCAGTCATGGTGATGTATAGGGGGGGGCAGCAATAGGGTGTGGCAGCAGAGCAGTCTGTGTTAATGATATGGGGGGCAGCAGTCCTGTGTAAGTATAGCCGGGGCAGCGTCCTGTGTAATGTATAGAGGGGGGGCCAGCATCTGTTTGAATGTATAAAGGGAGGGCAGTCTGTGTAATGTATAGGGGGCTGGCAGCAGAGTCTGGTAATGTATAGAGGAGGGGCCAGAGTCCTGTGTAATGTATAGAGGGGGCAGCAGTCGGGTGTTGTAATGTATAGAGGGGGGGCAGCAGTCCTGTGTATGTTATAGAGAGGGGGCTGGCACACCCGGGCAAAAAGTCCTGTGAAGATAGAGGGGGGGGGGCAGTCCTGTTGTAATGTAATGTATAGGGTGTGGGGCAGCAGTCCTGTGTAATGTATATGGGGGGGGCAGGAGTCCTTGTTAATGTATTAGAGGGTCGGCAGTCATGTGAAGTATAGAGGGGGGGGGGCCCAGTCTGTGTAAGGTAATGTATAGGGGGGCAGTCCTGGGTAATGTATTAGAATGGTATAGAGGGGGGCACAAGCAGTCCTGTGTAATGTATGGAGGGGGGCAGTCCTGGTAATGTATAATTTAATAAAGGGGGTGGCAGTACTGTGTAAGATATGGGGGGGGGGCAGCCAAGTCCTGGTAATGGATAGAGGAGGGGCAGCAGCCTGGTAATGTATGAGGGGGGCAGCAGTCTGGTGTACTGTATGAGGGGGGCAGCAGTCCTGTGTAATGTATAGAGAGGGGGCAGGCAGCCAGTCCTGTGTTATAATTGATATAGAGGGGGAAGCAGTCCTGTGTTGTAATGATAGAGGGGGGCAGCAGTATGTGTAATGTTATAGAGGGGGCGGCAGCAGCAGGGCAGCAGATTCCTGTTGTATGTATAAGAGGGGGGGGGGGGCACAGGCTGGGTAATGTATAGGGCGGGTGGCAGCAGTCCTGGAATGAATATAGAGGGGTCTTCTTCGGGTGCGGCGGCGGCAGCACAGTAATGGTGTAATGTATATATTGGGGGTGCAGTACTGTGTAATGTATATGGGGGGGGGGGCCCACGGCTTCAGTCTGTGTGTAATGGTATATTGGGGGGGGGCAGCGTCCTGGTAATGTATAGGGTGGGGGCAGAACAAGTCCTGTGTAATGTGATAGAGGGGGGCAGCAGTCATGCTGTTATGTATATGGCTGGTCCGGCAAGCAGTCCTTGTAATGTATAGAGGGGGGCAGGCAGTCCGCTGTGTATGTATTATACGAGGGGGCAGCCAGAGCAGTCCTGTGTAATTTGTATATGGGGGGAGCAGCAAGAGTTCCTGTGTAATGTATAGGGGGGGGGGGGCCAGCAGTCTGTGTAATGTATATGGGGGGGGCGCAGTCCTGTGAATGTATAGAGGGGGCAGCAGTCCGTTGAATGATATGGGGTGGGAGACAGCAGTCCTTGTGAAATGTATAGGGAGGGGGCAGCAGTACTGTTGTAATGTATATGGGGGGGGGGGGCGGCAGCGAGTCTGTGTAATGTATATGGGGGGGGAGCAGCAGTCAGTGTTGTCATGTATAGACGGGGGCGGCAGCTGGAAGCGGGGGCAGGCTGTCTTGTGTAATGTTATAGAGGGGGCAGCAGTCCTGTGACATGTATAGGTGGGGGCAGCCAGCAGTCCTGTGTAAGTATATGGGGGCAAGTTCTCACCTGTGTCATGTTAGAGAGGGGGGGGCCAGTACTGTTGTAATGTTGTATAGAGGGGGCACGGGCGAAGTCATACTGTGTTAATTGTATAGAGGGGGGGAGGGGGCCAGTCCTGCTGTAATGTATAGGGTCACCCCCCCCCCCCGCCGGGGGGAAGATCAGAGCAAGTCACACGGTGGAATGTAGAGAGGGGGCGGACAGACAGTTAATGGGTACAGGTATCAGGGGGGCTGGGGGAAGACGGTACTGTGTAATGGGAAGTGGCGGGGCGAAGAATCACAGACAGTCCGGTCACCGCCCGCCGGGGGGGCCAGCAACCTGGCAGGCAGCAGTCCCAGTCATCTGCTTTAGCCTATAGGGTGTGGGCCAGCCCAGTCCTGTGTAAATTGTATTAGAGACCCGGGTGGCAAGGCACGCACCCTTTTTTTTCGGCAACCCGGACAGCAGTCCTCGCTGTAATGTCATATGGGGGGGGGCCCCAATACTGGGCCAGTCCTGTCGCCTCGGGTTCTCGCCTGGGGGCTGCACTGCTAATAATGGACCCCTAGTGATTTGCAGCCGGCATGCCTTGCACCCCTACCATGTTGTGTGACAAAAACTCACCTGTGGTGCGCTGTGTGCGCCCCTCCCTGCCTCTATCTCTCTAGATGTCAGTGATGATGACAGGCGTGTCACCAATCTGCACGCACAATCGGGACCAGCGCAGTGTAGGAGATGACTATGAGGAAGAGGTGCCCAGCCAGGACCCCCGGGCAGCTGGCGGCCGACCCCTAATCACTGTGACGGGAACAACCAGCTTTGTCACAATTCATGGCTAATAGCACCACGCGTAAAATTCGCCCAGCTTTCCCAGAGACCCTGAATGGCTTGGATCACAGAACCTTTCGAAAAACCCCCAACTCTTACAGGATTCCCCTGGAGGTCATAACCTGCCGGAGAATCGGGATATGTCATGCCAAGGGAAAAGTGAAAGTAGCGAAATTCGAGGGGGCTTTCCACAAAGCGTCAGGGCCAGAGTTAGAGTTATGATGAGGAGGGAAAGGGTCCTGCGGGTGTGGTGTTGTTGTGTAAGTTATTATTCTGCTCTATAGGTTTATTCTTTCTGATTTGAACTTTAAGCCAGTTTATGGTGACCCGGATCAATACATTTACTCTTCCAGTTATAGGACCGATTGTTGTAGGGACTTGTGTACACTGCGTCACATAAGAGAACAACTAACTTTGTGTTTTTCCCTTTAAGTTAAACTTAATGCAGTAGTAACTTTTGTTTTCGAAATCCATAGTGTCCCCCTCCCTGATGGACACCCTACAGACCTTATAGTATCATCGATAATAGAGGACAGCATCAAGGCTTCCATTCAACGGCAGCAAGCAGAGATTAGAATCAAGCAATGAAGCACAAGTGTATATTATAGGTTAGAGACTTTTTTTAACTACACCAATTTTTAATCATTCACTTTTGGAACAAAGACTGGACGGACACACTCCTCTGTTTATAGTTAAGGGACGCAGTGTTGTGTTGACATAGGGGTTTTTTTGTTAGTGTGGATAAATATGGATTTGCAGGTGCACCGCTACAAAGCCGTCTAATGTTAATTTATATAAACCTCACCTACTGCCATAAAAGCTTAGCAAATTCCTAGTATACTACCAAACATAAATTACTATCACATTCAATGTGTGCTCACCTGCCAATATTTATCCAGCTCCAAGACAAGTCTACAAAGATGACACCAAGACAAAAAATTGATGGCACCCCTCCTATCGATGGACCAGTGACTTCAATAGATAATTATTGTAAACTACTTATACTACTGCCCACCACTATGTGTATTGTACAGGAATTAACCTACTATAATACTGACCCTATGTACAGGAATATACCTACTATAATACTGCCCCCTATGACAAGAATCTAACTACTTAATACTGCCCCCCATGTCCAAGGAATATAAACTACTATAATACTGCCCCCATGTACAAGCCAATATAACACTATATAAATACTGCCATGTCCCTATGGTACAGGGAATATAACTACTATAATACTGCACCCCTATGTCACAGGAATACTAACTACTATAACCTAGCCACTAGGTACAGGAAATATAACTTACTATAATACTGCCCCCTATGGACAGGAATATAACTACTATATACTGTCCCTATGTATTGTACAGGAATACGAACACTATAATACTGCACCATGTACAGGAAATAAATACTATAACCTACGACAACCTAGTACAAGACTATACACTACTATCATTCCTATCCCATAGGTACAAGAATATAATACTAAAATACTGCCCCCTATGTACAGGAGGAATATAAATACCTAGCCATATCCCTCCCATATGTACAAGAATATCATAACTACTATAATCAACCTGCCCCTATGTACAAGAATATAATCTATAATACTTGCCCCTTATGTACAAGATATAACCTACTATAATACTGCCCCCTCCCCCATATGTACAGGAATATACCTACTTATAATACTGCCTCCTATGACAGAATATAACTACTATAATACTGCCCCCTAGTACAAGAATATAACCTACTATAGCTACGCCCCCTATGTACAGGAATATAAATACTATAATAACTTGCCACAATAT
Organism: Engystomops pustulosus; assembly: GCA_019512145.1. Classification (NCBI taxonomy): domain Eukaryota; kingdom Metazoa; phylum Chordata; class Amphibia; order Anura; family Leptodactylidae; genus Engystomops; species Engystomops pustulosus. The sequence continues at coordinate 40,281 of WNYA01000615.1, forward strand.
GACGAATGATTAACTACTATAAATACTGCTCCCCCCTATGTACAGGAATATAACTACCCTAATACGCACCCTATGTCCAGGAATATAACTACTATTATACTATCACCTAGTACAGACTATAACTACTATATATATGCCCCCTAATGTACAAGGAATATAACTATATAATACTGCTCCCTATGTACGAGGATCTATAATAAATCATATTACAAATATAAACTAAATAATCTGCATAGAAGACATAATCCTATGTACAGAGGAAGTATAACTACTAGTAATACTGCACCCTAGTACAAGGAACTAACTCTATAATACTGCCTCCTAGGTACAGAATATAAACTACCATAATACTGCCCCTATGTCAGGATATAGAGATACTAAATAACTAATGCCCATATGTACAGAATATAACTACTATTAATACTGCCACTCCTGATGTACCAGAATTATAACTCACTATATACTGCCCCCTATGTACAAAGAATTTAACATATAATAATGCACCCTATGTACAGGAATATAATACTATAAACTGCCCCTATGGTAACAGCAATATAACATCTAATACTGCCCCCTAGTACAAGAACCTTAATGGCCTAGTACAGAATACCTATAATACTGCCCCAATGTACGGAGATATACATACTATAACTGCCCCATGTACAGGATAATATATAATATGCTTAACATACTACATATACTCACCCTATGTACAGCGAATATAACTACTATGAATACTGCCACCCTATGTACAAGAATACTATAAATACTATTCTGCCCAGTATGTACAAGAATATAACTACTATAATATGCCCCCTCTGTACAGAGATATAACTACATTATAACTACTCCCATATGTACCATAAAATAACTATAATACTGCCCCCGATGTACAAGAATATAAACTCTATAATACTGCCCCCTTGTACAAGATATAACTCTAATAATACTGCCCCATATGTACAGGAATATAACTACTATAATTACGGCCCTCCTATGACAGGGATATACCTACTATAATATGTCCCTATGTACAACGGAATAGAACTACTATAATACTGACCCGTATGTACAGGAATATAAACTACTTTTTATAATACTGACCTTATAGGTACAGGAATTAAACTACTATTTAATATGCCCCATTACCGAATACCAAGAAATATAACGACTATAATACGCCCCCTTGTACCAAGCGCATATATAAACTACTATAATACTGCCCACCTATGTACAAGAAATATAACTACTAGTAATACTGCACCCATCTGACAAGATATATACTACTATAATACTGCCCCCTAGTGGACAGGAATATTAACTACTATAATTCTGCCCCTATGTACAAGAATATAACTACATAATACTGCCCCCTATGTACAGAATATATATAACTACTATAATACTGCCCCCCTATGTACAAGAAAACATATACATCCCTAGACAAGGATAAACTACAATATGCCCCTTGTACAAGAATATATAACCTATATATACTGCCCATGTACACGAATATAACTACTATAATACTGCCCCATGTACAGATAAACTTACTATAATTACTGCCCTATTACAAGAAGATAACTACTATAATACTGCCATTCAATAACTACGATCCCTGCCCTATGTACAAGGAATATAACTACTATAATACTGCCCTATGTACAAGGAAATAACTATATAACTGCATCTTGAGATAAAAGATATACTGTCCCCTAGTAAAGAATATACTTACTAGTAATACTGCCCCTATGTGTACAGGATATCATAATTACGCCCTATGTACAGAATAACTACCTAATACTGTCCTAGTCAGGAATCAACATCTTCCCTATGTACAAGAATATATAACTACTATAATACTGACCCCTATGTACAAGAATCATTAACTACTATAATACTGCCCCCTATGATACAAGAATAAAACTAATAATATGCCCTCCTATGTACAGGAATATAACTACTAAATACTGCCCCCTATAGAATTTCTATAGCCCTAGTCCGAATATAATACATATACCCCCTGTAGCAATAATTATCTGCCCCTAGTACAAGAAGAAATAACTACTTAATACTGCCCCTATGTACAATTAACGAATAACGCCCTTGAGAACCTATAATACTGCCCCCTAGTACGAAGAACTATAATTACGATAATACGGCCCCCCCTAGTACCCTTAGACTATATATTTAGACTGCTATAATATGCCTTTGTTACATTTTCCTTAGTGGGGACATGTAGAATACATACATATACTCCCCTACTGGTACAAGATTAGTAGATACGCCTATAATGTGGCCCTATAGGTAAAGATTATAGCATTGCAGCTATTCTGTCCCTGTCGAATATAACACTAGTACACGCAGCCTGCGCCCTAGTAGAGTATAGTACTATAATTAACCCCCTGGGTAAGATATACACGACGGGTGTTAAACGCCTATGTACAATACTTAACATCCTCAATATTAGATGCCGTCCTGGAGAAGGAAATAAGCGAGATAATAGCCGACCGGAACAGAATGATAACTATTACTAGCCATGTACAGAGAATAGAACTGGACTAAGTAGCCATAGCGCCTCTCACTAAAACTTATGCTATAAACCTATGTAAGAATAATACACATATCCCTGTACCGAGCTGATAGTTGACTGCGATAGTTGCGATGGTTATTCCTTGGGGCAGGATAAAGAATTAATTGGTGTAGAGGGTTACCCTGGAGTGAAACCATGGGTGGGCAAGATTATAGCATTACAGCTTAGTCACTGTACTAAAGGTACCCGATAGTGCACCACATAGGCGAGTATGGATGAAATATGTCGGTTGCTGAGGGTATGTCTCTGTAACTTCATTAATCATTCGATTGTCGGTCCTGGAGGAAGCGGAGATATGTAGTATATAGGTCCAGTGGATCTGGAAGGATTTGTATATAATGCGAAAGGGCTCTGCGGCGCCTTCTTTTTACAACTGCAGATTGCGTCATGGCGTCTCATGTATTTAAGCTGTCTGGGAGTCCTTATAAGTATGGACTGGGGGTACTCGACATCGGTATATATTATCCTGGTTTGTACAACGTTGTCTAAATATGTCAATGCTCCGGTTATATTGCCTGCATGGGCTCGTTATATAATTTTGTGGGCTCTAGATTATTATTGTCTGGTCTGGGGGTCTCGTTATTATTATTGTCTGGTCTGGGGGGTTATGATATTTTTCGGGGTTCAAATTTGTCTGGTTCTGCGGGGGTCTCGTTATATTATTGTCTGGTTGGGGTCTCGGGTTGTTGATAAATGGATCTGGTCTGGGGGTTCTACGTTATAGTATATGTCTGGTCTGGGGCGTGATTCATATATTGTATGGTCTGGGGGGGTTCGTTTATACCTGGTTGAGGTTGTGTATAATGCTGGTATGGGTTCGTTGTTAATGTCTCTCTGGTAGGGTCTCGTTATTATATATTGTCTGGTCTGGGGTCTCGTTATTATATATTGTCTGGTCTGGGGTCTCGTTATATTATTGTCTGGTCTGGGGTCTCGTTATTATATTTATTGTTGTAGGGGGTCTCGTGATATATTTTGTTGGTGGGGTTCTCGTATTATTATTTGTCCTGGTCGGGGTCTCGTATTTAATAGTTGGTCGGGGGTCTCCGTTTATGTATATATGTTCTGGTCTGGGGTCTGTATTGTCTGGTCTGGGTCCGTTGTATCGTTATTATTTGTTGGTCTGGAGGTCTCGTTATTATTTATTGTTCGTGGTATGGGTCTGATTTTTTGGTATGGGGGTTCTGTTATTCATCTTATTGTCATGTGTTGGGGTCTGTGTGAGATCGTTATTCTATTGTATTGTCTGGTCGGGGGTCTGTAGTTACTTATTATTGTTAGTCCTGGGGTCTGTTATATTTGTCTGGTGTGTCCTATTTTGGGTTCTGGGTTGTTGTTGGCGGGTCTATTATTGCTGTTGGCGTATTTTATTGTTGTCTGCGTTTTATTTTTTTTGGTTGGTTTTTTTTTTGTTGGTTGGTTATTTTCTTATGGTCTGGTTGGGGTGTATTTATTGGGGTCTGGTGTATGTGTCGTTGGTGTTACTGTTACATATTGTCTGGCGCACCAATTCGTGCTCATAATCCTACTGATTATTTTTTATTAACTCTTTCTGTACAGATTATTTAAAAAAAGATTGCCAACTGGAAAATACCCCTTTTTTGTAAGCCCCGTCAACACTATAAGTCCCCTTGCCTTGGACCTTCACTAAAAGGAAAAAAGAAAATATCATACGTAGAGTATAAGCGAGGCACACTCATAATGTATACCGCAAAAAAAAAAACTGTGAAAAATGATTGACTCAAGTTAAAGTTATGGAGAGAAGAGAATGCAGACGCCTACTACTCATAGGATTTTATGCCAGCATCAGCCTCCCCTATTAACTCAATGTCCAATAGCAGAGACCCCCCCCATTTATGGAAATGTCACAGGAAAAGTCCTACCCCTTTAAAAGGAATTATGTCCACAGCAGAGGACGGCCCCCCTTATATAGGCAATTGTCATCAAACGAGCCACCTCTTCTTAATAAAATGTCCACAGACAGAGCACCCCCTTATATAGAATGGCCACCAAAGGAGCCCCCCCCCCCCCCCCATTTATGAATGTCCAACAGCAGAGCCCCCTTATATTAGAATTGGGCCACCAAAGAGGCCCACCCCCCATTATGTAAATTCTGTTCCACATCAGGCCTCTTCAATGAAATGTCCTCAGCAGAGCCCCCGCTTGTTATATAAAAATGGCCAAAGCAGAGCCCCCCTTTTATATAGAAATGGCCACAGCAGAGCCCCCACTTTATATAGAAATGGCCACAGCAGAGCCCCCCTTTTATATAGAAATGGCCACAGCAGAGCCCCCCTTTATATAGAAATGGCCCACAGAGAGCCCCATTTCTATAGGAACGGCAACAGCAGAGCCACCCTTTTATAGAAAAGGGCCCAACAGAGACCCCCCCCCCACCGGTCTGGTTCTGGGGCCTCTACATTCTTATTAACAGTTTGGTCTGGGGTCTACATGCTTATTAACAGTTTGGTCTGGGGGGTCACATACTTATTAAAGTTGGCCTGGGGTCTACATTCTATATTAACGGTTTTGCCTGGGGTCGGTACATTCTTATTACCCCAAGTTGTCGTGGGGTCTACATTCTTATTAACAGTTTGGTCTGGGGTCTACATGCTTATTAACAGTTTGGTCTGGGGTCTACATTCTTATTAACAGTTTGGTCTGGGGGTCTACATTCTTATTAACAGTTTGGTCTGGGGGTCTACATTCTTATTAACGGTTTGGCCTGGGGTCTACATTCTTATTAACGGTTTGGCCTGGGGTCTACATTCTTATTAACAGTTTGGCCTGGGGTCTACATTCTTATTAACGGTCTGGTCTGGGGTCTACATTCTTATTAACTGTCTGGCCTGGGGTCTACATTCTTATAACTAGAGCTTTCTGGTCTGGGGTCTACATTATTATTCTTTGACAGGTCTGGGGGTCTATATGACTCATTGTCTGGGGTACTACTTACTGCTGCAGTGTGGTATTTATAGTTTGTAAAGTGGTTTTCTATACTGCCGTGTTTTAGATGATGCTTCCTAGTCCGGCCCTAAAAATGTGAATAGCGTAACAATGCGGACCTCAACCCGAAAAAGATGGTTGCCCTATTGTCTAGATTATTAATTAATATCAACGAGTTTATCATAGCTATAACTATGTAATACTGTCATAACCACAGTGCTTTATACTGACGAAGAGGAATCGTGCTGAGATATGGATAAGGATACATTGTAGCAAACCCTCAGCTGTATAGAGAATAGTATTGGGCTAAAAATACTCATAACTGAAGCAGAACATAGACAAGTGATGTTTATCCAGTGATATCAGATGGCCTTTACGCTGAGCTGGCACTGCCATCATATATTAGTCACAAGGGCAGGGCAATGGACAACCGCTCTCATACCTCACACAGGGAGATACGAAATTTAGCATTGTATTCAAATTTCTCCTTAATGCAGATTTACTTCCTTGCATGTCCAAGTGTAAAGAATCTCCAAAAAAAAGCAGAACTCTTAGGACCTGCCCCTTAATGTAAGGGCAGAGGCACACTCATCATCATCATCGGGATCAGAGGTCACACGTGAAAAATAGCCAACAAGCCACGCCCCCTGATACCACTAATGTTACTGCATGATGTCACATTTACCAGACTTACACAAGTCACTGTGCTCATACGGATCTACATTTAATACGTTATTATATTGTGTATATCTTGACATAGGGCAGATATAGGTTTCTATAGTGGCACTGTTAATTGTTAGGGAGTATAGTAGTTATATTCTTGTACATAGGGGGCCAGTATTCTATAGTGATATTACTTCTTGAAATAGGGGGGCAGAGTATTATAGTAGTTATATTCCTTGTAATAGGGGGCGAGTATATAGTAGGTAATTCTTGTACATAGGGGGCACAGAGTATTATAGTAGTAATTCTTGTACATAGGGAGGGCAGTATTATACGAGATTAGATGCGTGTGTCATAGGGGGCGTGATTATAGTGTTATATTTTGTACCATAGGGGGCAGTATTATAGTCAGCTCTGTCATGGCTATTTAGAGTATTTCTAGCGATAAGATATTGATACATAGAGGCAGAGTATTATTAGTAGCTTTTATAGAAGTCTATAGTAATTATTTTGAAAGGGGCAGTAGATAGTAGTTATTTCGGTACTAGGGCAGTTAGTATATAGTTAGATAATTCTGTACATAGGGGGCAGTATTTCTATCGTATTAGTACTAGGCGTATTCAGTATTCTTGTGTACATAGAGGGCATCTATATAGTAGTTAATTCTTGACATAGGGGTATGAGTATTATAGTAGTTATACTTCATGTACATAGGGGGCAGTATAGTATTATAGTAGTTTAATTCCTGTACATAGGGTTGGCAGTATTTAGTAGTTAATTTTGTACATAGGGAGAGGATTACGTAGTTCATCTTCTTGTACATAGGGGCAGGCAGTATTATAGTAGTATATTCGTGTACATAGGGAGCCAGTTTTATTTATCTTGACATAGTGTTGAAGTTCCTATCTAGTTTTGTACATAGGGGCAGTATACTAGAGTATATTATGTTGTACAGTAGGGTGGAAGTATTATGGTCGTTATATTCTTGTACATAGGGCGGAGTATTAATAGTAGTTATATCTGGAATAGGGGCAGTTTATAGTAGTTTATATTCTTGTCATAGGGGCGTATCAGATGTATTTAGGCAGTTAGTAGTTAGCTTGTACATGAGGGCAGATGTATAGTAGTTATATTCTGCCTACATAGGGCGGCGTATTATAGTAGTTATATTCTGTACTAGGGGGCAGTATTATAGTGTTATATTATATGTACCTAGGATGGGGCAGTATTTAGTAGTTATATTCTTGTACATAGGGGGCAGTATTATAGTTAGTTATATTCCTGTAATAGGGGGGCAGTCATTATAGTAGTTATATTCTTGTAATTAGGGGGCAGGATATAGTAGTTATATTCCTTGTAACATAGGAGCAGTACTTTATAGTAGTTGTATTCTTGTACCAGAAGGGACAGTATTTAAGTTGTTATTTCTGTAATATGGGGCAGTATTATCGTAGTTATATTTCTGTGTAATAGGGGGGCAGTATTATAGTAGTTTATATGTCTTGCATTAAGGGACTATTATTATAGTAGTATATTCTTGTACATAGGGGCAGTGATATAGTAGTTAGATTCTGGTACATAGGGGGCAGTATTATAGTAGTTTATTCTTGTAATAGGGGGCAGTATTTAGTAGTATAGATTCTGTACAATAGGGGCAGTATGTATAGTCGTATTATTCTTGATACATAGGGGCGTATTATAGTAGTTATATTCCTGCTACAAGGGGAACAGTATTATAGAGCTTTATATCTCCTGTACATAGGGGACAGTATTATAGTGAAGTTATATCTTGTTACATAGGGGACAGTATATTATAGTAGTTAATATTTGTAACAGGGCGGGCAGTATTATAGTAGTTATATTCCTGTACATAGGGGACAGTATTATGTAGTATATTCCTGTTAACATAGGGACAGTATTGAATAGTAGTTATATTCTGTACATAGGGGGGGACAGTATATAGTTAGTATATTCTTGACTAGGCAATATAGTAGTGTGACAGGGACGTGTAGTATATTTCTTATAGGGTTTAGTTTTAGTGTATATATTCTGTGACTAGGGGCTATTAGTAGTTATACTTGAATAGGCGTAGATATATAGTTCTATTGTACATAGGGGGCGAGTATTATATAGTTATATTCTTGTACATAGGGGCACGTATCGCATATAGTTGTTATATTACTGTACATAGGGGCGGCAGTATATAGTAGTTATATTCCTGACATAGGGGCAGTATTAAGTAGTTATATTCCTGTACATGGGGGTTTCGTAGTATAGCCTGTAATAGGCAGTATATAGTAGTTTAATTCCTGTAAATAGGGGCAGTATAGTATTTAGTAGTAGTATTACTCTTGTACATAGGGGGTCCTTATAGAGTTATATATTGTACATTCTTACCTTAGGGGCGTATTATAGTAGTTATATTCCTGAATAGGGGACAGTATTCTAGTAGTTAGTTTCTTGTACTGGGGCAGTATTTAGAGTTAATTTCTTGTACATAGGGAAGTTATTATTAGAGTTATATTCTTTGTACATAGAGGAACAGGATTATAGTAGTTATATTTGTAATAGGGGGACATATTATAGTAGTTGATTCTTGTAACTAGGGGCAGTATTATGTAGTTAATATTCTTGGTACTAGGGGGCCGTATATAGTAGTTATACTTTTTTTGTTTGTTTTACATAGGGGGCAGGATCTTATAGTAGGTATATTTTGTTCATAGGAGGGCAGTAAGGATATAGCAGTATATTCTTGGTACAGTAGGTGGAGTATTATAGTAGTTATATTCCTGTACATAGTATGTGTACACAAACAAATAAAAGGTTACGCGTCTTGGACCATCCTGTCGCGGTCCTTACTCATACCTATGAACATGCACCGCGTGTAGGTGATCTCCGGCGGACCTAAGCGGGGGAGCAAAACATGCAGGATATCGGGCGCATGAAACTAGTGAATCGTGCGGACTTCATCCTCGTCGCGACACGCACCGCGGGATTGCGGACAGACTGGAAAGGTAAATGTGTCCCTGTAGTGTGAGTGCCAGCTCTGGGACGTGTAATAACAGGATGTAACTGATGAACATTGTTGGATTAGTGGAGATACTGCTATTAGGATGGTTGTTGCTGTGGTTAATCTCTTGTATATACACCTGTATGGATAATATATAGATAGTTATGGGCTGTACACACCGGGTGGTAACTGGATGTGATTATTCTCCTGTCACTAATTCGCAGAGAACAGGGTGACCCGGGTATGGGCGGGGCCCTATCACGCCGTCTGTCAGGAGTACTAATGCCTCATTCCTCATTGTGGATGAAGGAGTGGGATATATCAAGTGTGACCAGCGCCTCATACTGTGTATATATATAATATATATATATATATGATATATAATACCCTACACAAGTCTGGCCAGACCCTGCGTATCGTTATTGTGGTGCCCCAATTAGCAGGACATTGGGATAGATAAGATCATGCAGGAGGACGTCACTGGGTGTAATGGAGTCTATTAGCCTCTTCCTGGAAGGTCATTACTGTGGTTACTATACCGCAGCGTCTCCTCCGTGGGTTCAGGATGTGCTTAGGAGATTTGTGACAGGAATAGTCTACAGGATGTTAACTGGATCTTACACCACTCAGTGGCTCATCACTGACAGGAATCACGGTAACATCAGTGGCTCCTTAACTGACAGGAATCCACGAGTCACATCAGGGCTCCATCAATGACGGGAATCACAGGTCACATCAGTGGCTCATTCACTGACAGGAATCACAGGTCACATCAGTTGGCTCCAGTCACTGACAGGAATCACAGGTCACATCAGTGGCTCCATTCACTGACAGGAAATCAACAGGTACCATCAGTGCTCCATCACTGCAGGAATCACAGTGTCACATCAGTGGCTCATTCCTGACAGGATCACAGGTCACATAAGTGGCTCCATTCAATGACAGGAATCACAGGTACATCAGTGGCTCCATCACTGACAGGATCACAGGTCACATCAGTGGCTCCATCACTGACAGGAATCACAGGTCAATCATGCCTCTGAGGAACGTCATATAGGTCCTCACTGACAGGAATCACCAGGTCATATCAGTGGTTCCCATTACACAGGATACAGGTAAGTCATTCAGCAGATCAAGGTCACTCAGTGGCTCCATTCACTGACAGGAATCCACAGGTCACATCAGTGGCTCCATTTCACTGAAGGGAATCGCGTACATATCAGTGGGCTCAATTACTGACAGGCCATCACAGGTAACATTCAGGTGGCTCCATTCCACTGACAGGAATCACAGGTCACAATAGTTGGCTCCATTCCACTGACAGGATCACAGGGTCATATCATGGCTCCATTCACGTGACAGGAATCAACAGGTCATATCACGTGGCTCCATGTCACTGGACGGAATCACAGGTCATATCGAGTGGCTCCTCACTGATCGGATCACAGGTCATTCAAGGCTACATTCACGTGAACAGGAATCAAGGTCAATCAGTGGCTACCATCACTGACAAGAATCACAGGTCACATCAGTCGCTCCATTCACTGACAGGAATCACAGGTCATATCAGTAGCTCCATTCACTGACAGGAATCACAGGTAACTTCACGCCGTTATGACGTCACTCCGTATCATCTCTCCGCTCCGTATGACGCCCCCCACCGGTATATGCTCTCCGCTCTGTTATGACGCCCCCTCCCGTTGGTATAATCTCTCCGCATCCGTGTGACGCCCCTCCAGGTATCACTCTCTCTCCGCTCCGTATGACGCCCCCTCCAGGTATCACTCTCGCTCATATGACGCGCCCCGGTATCATCTCCCGCTTCTGGTATGAAGCCCCCCTCCGGATAATCTCTCCGCTCCGTATGACACCCATCGCCTCGAGATCATCTCTCCTGTCTGTATGACGCCACCCCTCCGGTATTCATTATCCGCTCGTATGACGCCCCCTCCCGAGGTTCATCTCTCCGCTATGTATGACGCCCCCGCACAGGTACATTCTCCGCTTGTATGACGCCCCTCCCGGATCATTTCTCCGCTCTGTATGACGCCCCACCCCGGTTATCATATCTCGCTCGTATTACGCCCCCTCCCGGTATATCATCTCTCTCCGCTCCGATATGACGCCCCCCCAGTATCACTCTCTCTCCGAGCGTATGACACCCCTCCCGGTATCCTCTCTCCGACTCTGTATGACGCCCCCTCCCGGTATCACTCTCTCCGCTCAGTATGACACCCCCTACTCGCGGCCATATCTCGAGGTTGTTGACGGCCACGCCTCCCGGTATTCACTCTCCGCTCCGTATGACCCCCCTCCGGGATCATCTCTCCGACTCCTGTATGACGACCACCAACTCCCGTGATCAATCTCTTTCGCTCAGTATGACGCCCCACTCCAGGTAATCAATTCTCCGCTCCGTTATGCACCCCCCTCCCGGTATTCATTCTCCGCTCCGTTTATGACGCCCCCTCCCGGTATCATCTCTCCGCTCCGTGTGACGCCCCCTCCCGGTATCATCTCTCTCCGTCCGTTATGATGCCCCCCCGGTATCATATCCTCCGCTCACGATGATGCCCCCTCAGGATAATCTCTTCTCCGCTTCACGTATGATGCCCCCTCCCGGTATCATACTCTCTCCGCTTCCGTATGACGCAACCCCTCCGGTTATGCTCTCCGCTCTGTATGACGCCCCCTCCCGGGTATCATCTCTCCGCCTCTCGTGTGACGCCCCTCCCGGGTATCATCTCCTCCGCTCCGGATGACGCCCCCTCCAGTATCATCTCTCCGCTCCGTATGACGCCCCTCCGGTTCTATCTCTCCGCTCCGTATGACGGCCCTCACGGTATATCTCGCCGCTCCGTGTGACGCCCCCTCTCCGGTATCATCTCTCTCCTGCTCCGTATGATGCCCCCTCCGGTATAACTCTTCCGCTCCGTATGATGCCCCTCCCGTATATTCTTCGCTCCGTATGACGCCCCCTCCGGTATCATCTCTCCGCTCGTATGACGCCCCCTCCAGTATCATCTCTCGCCTCGTGTGACGCCCCCTCCGGTATCAATCTCTCTCCGCCTCCGTATGACGCCCCCTCCAGGTATCACCTCTCTCTCCGTTCGTATGACGCCCCCTCCCGGTATCATCTCTCGTCTGTATGACGCCCCCTCCAGGTATACCTCTTTCCGCTCCGTATGACGCCCCCTCCAGGTTAGTCATCTCTCCGCTACTGTATGAGCCCCATCCGTTATCATCTCTCCGCTGGTTATGACGCCCCCCCACCCCGGTATCATCTTCTCCGCTCCGTATGACGCCACCCTCCAGGACACCTCTCTCAGTCTCGTTATGACCGCCCTCCCGGTTATATCTCTTCCGCTACTGTATGAGCCGCTCCGCCCCCGGTATCAAATCTCTATCACGGTCTGTATGACGCCCATTTCCCGGTATCATCTCTCCGCTCGTGGCCCCCCTCCGGTATCATCTCTTCCGCTCCGTATGATGCCCCCTCCAGGTATCACCTCTCTCTACGTTCCGTATGACGCCACCTCCGGTATTCATCTCTACGTCTGTATTGACGCCGCCTCCGGTATAATCTCTTCCGGCTGTATGACGCCCCCTCACAGGTTCCTCTCCGATCCCCCTCATGTTAATCTCTTCCCTCGTTGCCTCACATAGTCCGCTCGATGAGACCATAACGCCCACACCGCTCAGCTCACCCATCCCTCCACGAGCACCCCTCTCCATCAAATACTACTACCGCTTGAATACTACCCTCGACCTCCGTCCCTCACCCTCTTCCGCATCCCCGGTCTACACCTACTGACCGACTCATCTCCCCCTCCTATATCTACTCCGGTATCATCTCTCTCGCTCCGTAGACGACCCCCCCAGGTATCACCTCATCATCTCGCCCGTTGAAGCACCCTCACGGGTATCATCTCTCGCCGTATGACGCCGCTCCCGGTATCATCTCTCTCCGGGTCTGTATGACGCCCCTCGACCGTGGTATCATCTCTCCGCTCCGTTATGACGCCCCCTCACCGGTATCATCTCTCCGTACGGATGACGCCGCCTCCAGTTTCATCTCATCCGCTCGTATAGAGCCCCTCCTGCGGTATCATCTTCCGTTCCGTATGACGCCCCCTCCCGGTATCATCTCTCTCGACTCCTTATGACGCCCCTCCCGGGTATCATCTCTCTCGTTACGAATGACCTCCCTCCCGTATCATCTCTCTCCGACTCCGTATGACGCCCCCTCCCGGTATCATCTCTCTCCTTCCATATGACGCCCCCTCCAGGTATCATCTCTCCGCTCCATGACGCCCCCTACAAGGTATCATTCTCCCATTCCATATGACGGCCCCTCTAGGTATCATTCTACGCCTCGTTTATGACGCCCCCTACCGGTATAACTCTCCGCTCCGTATGACGCCTCTCACAGGTATCACTCTCTTCGCTCCGTATGACCCCCCTCACGGGATCAATCTCTCTCTCCGATGCCGCCGCTCCCAGAGATCTAATCTCCGCTCCGTGTGAGCCCCCTCCCAGTAATCATCTCTCCGCTCAGTATAGGCCACCCTCACGGTTTCTCATCTCTCCGCTCCGTATGACGCCCTCATGATATCATCTCTGATCCGATAGACTCACTCCTCCCGGGGATCCTCTCCGCTCCGTATGACGCCCCCTCACCCGCATCTCATTTAATTAGCATATTTCTGATCTAAAACCTAATGCTTGTGTCCAAGAATATTATAAAATTGTGATGGGTATTGAATATCTGCCAAAATATCGCCATGAAATCACGCATAATTAAAAACCATATTAACAAATCTAATCGCTGGAACAACAATAGCTGAGTTTGATTTTTTTTTTCAATTGAGTTGATGTCATGCTTTAACATCAATCTCTAGTTTGCATGTGACTGTCTTTCTACACATTTAAATGATTTAAAGGGGTTGTCATTACATGAACAATTCCACTGACCCCGAAATCTGTTTACAAAGGTTTTCATAGGAATGTGTCTTTTAAGTAAGGGTAGTGTTCTATCTGGAAACATTTGTGTACCAAAACTGTGTAAATTCACCAGCAACAAGTACATAAGTCCCTGTATCATACTGATACAAATGTGAATAGGGGCCCACCATAGGCCTCAGTTTTTAAAGGGAACCTGTACTGGAGAACTATTTTTGCGACTCCCCCATTCCCCTAAGAGAGAGTGTGCACAATTTAACCAAAGAGTTGTTATGAGAATTTTTTTTCTGAAAGAAAGTTGATGATTACTTAACAACGTCTAATCCAGGGAGGAGTGCCAAGTGTAGCCCGCATCAGAAAAACCTGTCTAAACGTTCTTTAACTCCTACCCCCCCCGGACGTATACACCGGTACTGGCCACTCCTGTCCTCTGCGAATCTCATGGAGCTCCTCGTATAGCTTAGCTCTGCTTAGCCTATGAGACTCTCCCTCTCAGTAATCCTGCTCTGCAAATCTTCAATTTAAGAATAGACTCCCCTAACCTCCCTACTACGCCCTGCCTCTACATCTCTCCTGCTAACCTCACTGCCCTACCATGAAAAACTGAGGACCCAGTCGGCATATAGAAAGGTAACGTATCTAATGATCTTTATTCAGAAAAAAAACTATTATAAAAACTCTTTGGCAATTGCATCTATGGGACTGGGGAGCCAGAAAAAGGGACTTTGATTACCAGGGTCCCTTTAAGTAGCTCTGGCGGTGATTTGATTATAAATCATATCCAGTCAGTGAGGAGGCGTTCTCCATTATGCTGCACCAGGCCATCTTTTTTGTGTTATTCTGTGGAAGGAGGACATCTTTAAAGGGCATCTACCAACAGGATAGAGGATGGTAAACCAAGCACACTGACATATGGTGTGTGCCCCCTCTAGCAGGATCTGCTCTTACTCTAACTTCTTATGCTAAAAAGAGGCTTTAAAATAATACAAGGAGCCTGTGGTGCTCCAGGCAGCACTAGATTGTTATGGGCCTAGAGCCCCTCAGGCTCATTGCATCATTTTTAAAGCCATATTTTAAAGGGCATACCAATCTAAAAGAAGAGCAGACCGGCTGGAGGGGGCACACACCTGTAGTCAGTGTGCTTGGGTAATATCTTTTATCGTGGTGGTGAAGTCCTTAGGTTTGTAACTATACGACTTTCTCAGAGGCCTCCATTATTATAGACCAGAATTCCCGATCCTCTACAGATGAGCGATGTCCCGGCTTCTATAGTATGTTCCCAGCATGCATTTGGAAGGCTTCATACTATGGCACATTTGAGGCTACAGTACATGAGTGAACAAGTGGAGGTCTTACTGCTTTCTGCCATATGAGTTACCATGCGGACATTACTCCGATTAAAAGTCTGGTATTGGACCATTACATTGCCAAGGGGGTTGGTCTGAGGAAATGTGTCACCAGTGCACCAATACCAGGTATTACCACACCCCGTTCCTCTTGTACTTTTTGGACAATCTCAAGTCTTCACTCCAAACCAATTGAAAACATTGTATAAGCGTGTAGATGTCCAATTGGTTGGGAGTGAAGACTGAGATGTCAAAAAGTACAATGAAGGACGGGGGGTGTGGTAATACCTGCAAAGGGCAAATGGAAAGTGGATTGTAAGGACTCAAAGGTTCTTATTCCTTCCGGCCTTGGGTTCTATCACATCAGACCAGCCTAGAACATCTTTTCGATCCTAGGTCTAGACTGGGCTCCATGAGTCAATGTCAGTTGATGAAGTTTGGAAGACAACGGGATCTTCTGAAAGTCCATTGTCAAAGGCTCTAGTTAAGTTGTTATGGGTCCAAGGGCTGACTGTTGTATAGACCTTCTCCCTAACCCACTTATGGATCTAAGATTCCCAGAATTCTGAATATGGATTTTATGTAAGAAAAACCACTGAAGTTCTAGTGTGAAAATCTGTTACCCAGCCGCTATACACACTAAAATCTGTCGCCATAGAATGTGTTGAAATATTTGTTTTCTAGATGAATGATCACAATCAACAATGATTAGAGATGAGCGAACACACTCGTCCGAGCATTAGCGTACTCGAAACTGCTCGTTGCTCGGACGAGTATTTCGCCCGCTCGAGGGAAAATGGCAAGCTCCCGCGTTTTGCTTTTGGCGGCCAGAAACGAGCCAATCACAAGCCAGGAGACTCTGCACTCCACCCAGCATGACGTGGTAACCTTACACGTCCGATAGCAGTGGTTGGGCTGGCCAGATCAGGTGACTCTGGGATAGACTAGACCGCTGCCCGCGCTGCTCGGATTCACTTCTCTGTCGGATGCCGCTAGGGGAGAGAGCTGCTGCTGGTCAGGGAAAGCGTTAGGGGTGTTCTATTAGATAGTTAGGCAGGAGTGATTCTCCAAGAACCCAACAGCCCTGTCAGGGCTAGAAATTTTTTTTTTATGCTTTTGGGCTGGCTGCTGGCACTAGTAGTGCAGTAGTACCATAGGTGAGGAATTTGCAGGGGACTTGCGACCATGTGTTTAGCTCTTAGTGAACACATATCCACCTCAAACACCAAAGTGGGAAAAATTATAAGGGGTTTGATTGAATAGGCCAAGGTTTTTTTTCAAAACTGAAAGTCATCACAGGCACAGCAAAAATCCAGTTTGTGCTGTTAGTGTAGGTTAGAAAACTAGCCATAGCAATATCATCATATTTGTGGTTGCTGTGTGATTTTCTGAATCGTTTTGTTAAAAAAAAAAAAAAAACAAACAAAAACACAAAAAAAAACCAAAAGTTTTAAAGTTTACACTTAAGTTGGTAAATGTTTAACCCGAGGCTAGGGGTAGAGGACGAGGGGGGTGTGGGCGTCCAACTACTGCAGGGGTCAGGGCCGTGGTTCCGGGCAGGTTAGTAGACACCACCTGCTGATGGGGGGAGCAGGGGAACGCCGCAGAGCTACACTCCCTAGGTTCATCATGTCTCAAGTTACTGGGACTCGTGGTAGAGCACTGTTGAGGCCAGAACATGTCCTATCTTTTTCCGGGGTACGGAGCGTTACGGTGTTGCACGTGTGCTGCACCGTACCGCTCCGTAGGGCGCCATGCGCCCATTGCCGTCTATGGGGGACGTATATCGGTCATATATATGTTGGCCGTATATACGTCCCCCATACGGCAGTGTGAATATAGCCTTAGTGTTTTAAACTTGATTTGTTGTTGAATTGGAAATCTAAGGAGAGAGCGGCAGAGACAGCAAATATTGCTTTCTTTCAAGAACAGCGCCCCCTCTGACCATGGCCTGTGCTGGTATTGCACCTCATTTCTATATATATGAATGGGAGCTCTATCCCATGCATTGTATATATTATTCCATGCCGGAATTCCTGACGCATCTTGTGGGACTTGTCTGATATTGGTAATATTACACCCTGAATAAGCAGCCCTGTGTCCTAAATGCGGTATTGTCTTTTATTGGCATTTTTATTTAGACGTCATAAGTATACCAGAGCAAAATTGTTACAGATTATTACAATGGGAGTTTCAGAATTAAATAACAGGAGGCTTATGGACACAAATGTGGGCACTTCACTGGTCACCAAGCAATGGGCAATGTGCTCGTCACCTGCAGCCTATGTGACACCGGGGCGGGGGCGGTCATACAGCCCAGTCCAGATGAACTAGTACTGATTCAACGAGGACTAGGCCGGCCTTACCTTTACAGTGCCAACAGTCAGCATATACAAGGCACAGATATCGCAGTTTATGGACCGCACCCCATAACCTGCCCAATCGAAACCAATAGGGTCGAGAGTTATCTGATTGCCTGGTTAGTTATGGTCGTAGCGCACGGTCATTAGGGGAGACATTAGGGGAGATATAGTCACAAAAAAGATAACTGTATAATATTGGCCACTTATTAGAATTTTCATACATTTTTATGAAAATATAGGGGTTTTCCTAGAAATACAGAAGGTTCATTATTCACTTCCTTATGGAATCACCGCCCCATTATTGATAAGTGATAATAACAAAATGTGTGGGGAACGAAATCCATGGAACCACAAAAGGTAGGGATTAGGTCTACAAGGGAGAGGTGGGGTACAATAGATGCTCCTGGTTTTGGAGCTTTTTCATGCATAATGTTATGTACTAAATCTGTAAGTATTGGAAAAAAAATGATCTAAAAAATAAAAATAATGTCAGATTAAAGAAACTGTAGTTCTTTTATGCTCTTGTGGAATTTTACAAACTTTGAAAGCACTCTTTACACATTCCCAGCACATTCAGAATTTTTTTCTTTGTGATAAGATAGTTTAGTACAATGTAATACATAAAGACCACCTCAATACAATGTATGTACAGTGTACTTTACAGCAGGTATGGGCATTGACAGCTCGCAGCACATCCCAACTCTAACAGTCTTGACCGGCCAGCAGTGAGGTCCCATGGTGACCATCACCCCATCCACACACATCCAGGTACAAGACCGCGGCCAGTTACCGCAGGAGATGGGGTGCTCCGGGTCACTGGGGCAGAGCAGAGAGTATACATCACACACATCGCAGGTACAAGACCCGGCCAGTCCCACAGGGAGATGGGTGTCGGGTGTTCACTGGGGAAGAGCAGAGAGTAATATCCACACACATCGCAGGTACCAAGACCGCGGGCCAGTCCCACAGGGAGATGGGTCCTCCGGTGTGTCACTGGGGCACGAGCAGAAGAGCAATACATCCACACAAAATCGCAGGTACAAGACCCGGCCAGTCCCGCAGGGAGATGGGTCCTCGGGGGTCACTGGGGCCAGAGCAGAGAGTAATACTCCACACAAATCGCAGGTACAAGAACCCGGCCAGTCCACAGGGAGATGGGTCTCCGGGTGTCACTGGGGCAGAGCAGAGAGTAATACATCCACACACATCGCAGGTACAAGACCCGGCCAGTCCCGAGGGAGATGGGTCCTCCGGCTGTCACTGGGGGCAGGAGCAGAGAGTAATACATCCAACACATCGGCAGGTACAAGGACCCGGCCAGTCCCACAGGGAGATGGGTCCTCCGGGTGTCACTGGGGCAGAGCAGAGACGTAATAATCCACACACATCCAGGTACAAGACCCGGCCAGTCCCACAGGGAGATGGGCCTCCGGCTGTCACTGGGCGAGCAGAGCAGAGAGTAATACAATCCAGACACATCGCAGGTACAAGACCGCGGCCAGTCCCACAGGGAGATGGGTCCTCCGGCTGTCACTGGGGCAGAAGAGCAGAGAGTAATACATCCAGAACAATCGCAGGTACAAGGACCGGCCAGTATTCCCGCAGGGAGATGGGTCTCTCCGGGTGTCACTGGGGCAGAGCAGAGAGTAATACATCCAACACATGCAGGTACAAGACCCCGGCAGTCCCGCAGGGAGATGGGTTCTCCGGGTTCACTGGGGAAGGAGAGAGAGTAATACATCCCCACACATCGCAGGTACAAGGACCCGGCCAGTCCCGCAGGGGAGATGGTGTCCTCCGGGTTTGTCACTGGGGCGACAGAGCAGAGAGTAAACACATCCACCACCAAATCGCAGGTACAAAGAACGCGCCAGTCCCACAGGGAGATGGGTCCTCCGGGTGTTGGCACGGGCCGAGGCAGAGAGTAATAATCCACACACATCGCAGGTACAAGACCCGGCCAGTCCCGCAGGGAGAGGGGTCTCGGGGTGTCACTGGGGCAGAGCAGAGAGTAATACATACAACAAAGCGCAGTACAAGACCCAGCCAGTCCCCAGGGAGATGGGTCTCCGCGTGTCACTGGGGCAGAGCAGAGAGAGGAATACATCCAACACATCGCAGGTACAAAGACCACCGGCCAGTCCCCCAGGGATGATGGCCTCCGGTGGCACTGGGCAGAGCAGAGAGTAATACATCCACACACATCGCAGGTACAGACCCGGCCCAGTCCCGCAGGGAGTATGGAGTTGCTCCGGCGGGTGTCACTGGGACAGAGCAGAGAGACTTATACATTCCAGGACCACATCGCAGGTAAAAGACCCCGGCCAGTCCGCAGGGAGATGGAGTCACTCCGGCTGTCAGGCGGGTGCGTAGAGCAAGATTGACAGAGAGTAATACATCCAAACACATGCCCGCAGTACAAGACCCCGGCCAGTCCCGCAGGGAGGATGGGTGCTCCGGGGGGTTGTCACTGGGCAGAGCAGAGAGTAATACATCCAGGACACATCGCAGGTACAGAACCCGGCCAGTCCCGCAGGGAGATGGGTCCTCGGCTTGTCACTGGGGCAGAGGCAGAGAATACATCCAACACACATCGCAGGTACAAGACCCGGCCAGTCCACAGGGAGATGTGGCTCGGGGTGTCACTGGGGCAGAGCAGAGAGTAATACATTACTGTTCTTTCACATGTACAGCACCGCATCACTGCCAGCACCGGGCAGCACAATGCCCTTACTGGTTGTAATGGGGCATCACCAGACTATTGTATCTAATTCTCGACATCTCGTAGCGTTGTGCCTTCCTAGCAAACCCCACACGGTGAGAGCACAATTTTCACCCTAAAACCTCCAATTTTATAAAGGGTGTAAACACTATTAGCGCTCTTCCCCAGTCCTCTCTTTGCCATATTCTATCACACAAACTTCCCAGGAAACATGTTGAGATTGGACACGACCAAGGGGGCTAGCGGCTCTGGATATGGCACTGAAATCCCATTCCTAAATCTTCACTCCAGCAAAACTCCACCTTTAACGGTGAGCAATGTCCTCATCTCTGAGGCTTTGAGAATCGGGCCAATACTACACCATCGGATTTTCCCCTTTGTGTTTCCCTCCACTTTCTCTATATACACATTACTTCCCAGGGTGGGGGACCTGCTGCTGAACACCCCCCCCCCCCCTTTCAAAATGGATTAGTGCAGACAAAGGGATCCCACAGAGAGAACTACTGATAACCCACTGGTCCAGGACCCATACCACACAAGACCTGAGGATGACTCCAAGATAAGCCCTCGAGACTTTTGAATCTTTTTTACCGCTAGAGAAATTACTTAACTAAAAGACAAATACAATATCAGATTGATGTACTTTTTTGAGATTATTCTAAAAGAAAAAAAATTGTACCCCGAGGGTTACGGATTCGCACTGAGGTTGACACATTATCACTAAGAACATGGGATGACTTCCTATGAGGGCGCATCCGGGTGTGCATGGAACGTATCTGTTCCAAACGAGAAGCAGAAACAACTCTCAGAAACCTCACCTTGACATTAACACCTGTTCATAATCTACTTTCAGAACACTTTAACCCACTTGATTTCCAAAATTTGATGGGCTTTTCACAGGAGAATCTCACATTCGAAAAGAACAAATGACAAAAAAAAAGGAGCAAACTACGAAGGGATAGGTTATAATTTGAGACAAACAATAATCAACTACTGGCTAAAACAATCGATCAGTTAGAGGACCAGAATAACGAGCCCCAAAATTCCAAAATTCTAAAAAATAGGCTTATAAACCAATGGAAACCACCGACGGATCGAAATCCCGTCCCCAAATTCCAACGGCCCACTTCCCTACCAGCTTTACTAACTCCACAAAATCTAAAAACAAACTAAAAGACCAGGTATAAACACAAAAGTCACAAAACCCCGACCCGAAAACAAAGAGTGTCCACACCGTCCATGGTCAAAATACAAACAACCCCAATGGTATCCCCCAAAAGAACCTGGGGCCCGGAAAAAAGTATCCCTACGATTTGGTCCCCCACTCATAGAGTCAACCCCCAAACTGATAGGACCCCGCCTTTATACTCCCCCCAGTCAGCCCAACCCGAATGATGCCTCGGCAAACAATATCATCACAAAATCAGAGAAAGTATTATATCTGGATCGATTTCCATCCACCCCATCTTCTACCCATTTACCCAAAACCATAAAAAACAACAACAAACCCACGGACGACCAATCATTTCGGTATTGATCCACTACACCTGCAACCTGTCCCATTATTAGATGTGGGCACTCCAATATTATGCTCAAAATTTACCCTCCTGTCTACGCGACTCACCAGCGTCCTAACCAGCCTTCACAAATATCATCTGGGAACCTTCTTATGGTGGGTTCCCCTCGTGTATCATCCCTGTATTCAAACATTCCCCATCAGGAGGGTCTCTTAGAAGAACCAACCATCTGAAAATAAACGGACACATGCCTAGAAAGCACTGGATTTTCTTCTGGAAGCAATACGGCATTACTTAAAAACACCAATGAGGCAGATTTACTTACCCGGTCATTCGTGATCCAGCGGCGCGTTCTCTGCGCTGGATCGGGTCCGGACGGGATTTATGATGACAGTTCCTCCGCCGTTCCAGACAGGGGTGGCGCTGCTGGTGAAATGCATCTGAACGCACCGGAATACACAAAGATGGACCAGGGGAAGGTAAGCGCTTCCCAAGGGGACACATTTCGGTTTTTAAATGGCCGGCGGTTTTTCCGAATAGTCGGGTTTTCGTTCGGCACGCCCCCGATTTCGTTTGAGTGCATGCCGGCGCCGATGCGCCACAATCTAATCGCGTGCGCCAAAAATCCCGGTGGCAATTCAGGGGAAATTGGGTTGCAAATCAGAAATATTCGGGTTAAACACGTCGGGAGGAAACACAAGAATCGGGCCCTTAGTAAATTACCCAAAGTAAATTATTTTCAGTCCAAAATAAAAATATTCAAGCAAACTAGGGCACAGCGATGGGCCACAGAGATTGCCCCTGAGTTTTGCAAACTTGTATGTGGGTGAGTTTGAGTCCGAATTTATGAGGACTAACCCGAGATGGTCTCGCTAACATCAGTTCTACACCGGATGATATATAGACGATCGCCTCTAATCTGGAAGGGGAATGAAGAAGATATACAGTCCTTCGTGACCGCCATAATTGTAACAACTGGGGTTTGCCTTACCAATCCATTTCAAGAACGGAAGTGGAATCCTTGACCTACGTCTTGAAAGCAAAAGATAAACAAAATCAACACAGAGGGGCAGTTACTTACCGGTCCATTCGCGATCCAGCGGCGCGTTTCTGCGGTGGATTCGGGTCCAGCTGGGATTATGTAGGCAGTTCCTCGAAGTCCACAGGTGGCGCTGCTGCGAGAAGTTCCCTGAACTCACTGGAATAACCGAGGCCGGGCTGTAGTGAAAGTAAGTGCGAGCCACGGACAGCATGTGTTTGGGTTTTTAACTGCGAGGCGGTTTTTCCGAAGTCAGTCAGGTGTTTGTTGGCCAACGCCCCCGATTTCCATCGGCCGGCGTGCCAGCAGGAAATCGAGGCCACAATCCGAAGCGTGGACAAAATGCACGGGGCATGAAGAGGGAGAACACGGCGGCAGAATCGGGAAAACTATTCGGGATGGTAACCGTCGGGGAAAAGCGAGAAAGGGCCCCTTAGTAAAATTGACCACCCAGAGACTTCTTCAAGAAACGGTCGACAGCAATAGTTTTTACTTATATTAATAGTTGCACCACCACCACAAATGGATGAAGAAACATTCCATTTAGCGTCAATTAGAGCAGAGAAGGAAAAAATGCCTCTGAACACTCGGAGCTTTAAGTACAGAGCAACCTCCATGCTTCTAGCCACAACGTTCCTAAAAAAATCTTACATGTATAACGGGAAAAACAATTGTCCCAAACGGATTTGTGTGCCCCTGGAGAGACAGCGCCATACGAAACATACTAAATAGCAACTGCAGATGAAGTAATCACACTAAGCAAAATATCAGTCTAAGAAAGATTTTGGAGACAAATGGACAATCCATGTCTTGTACGCGGCCATGTGTTTGGATGTATTACTCTCTTCATCTCGCCTACCCTGCTGACGCCGGAGTACTCCATCTCCCTTCGGGACTGGCCGGGTTTTGTACCTGCGATGGGTTCCTGGATGTATTATCTTCCGTGTCTGTCCCAGTGACACCTACGCGAGGCAACTCATACTCCCTGCGGACTGGCCGGGGTCTGTAGCCTGCGATGTGTGTGGGATGTATTACTACCTCTGCTCTGCCCAGTGCCACGCCGGAGCCCATCTCCCTGGGGACTGGCCGGGGCTCTTTGTACCTGCGATGTGTGTAGGATGTATTCGTCCTCTGCTCTGCCCCAGTGACAGCCCGGAGACCCATCTCCCTGGGGACTGGCTGGGTCTTGTACTGCGCTTTGTTGTATGTATTACTCTCTGCTCTGCCCCAGTGACACCCCGAGACCCCTCTCCCTGCGGGACTGGCCGGGTCTTGTACCTGCGATGTGTGTGGATTATTACTCTCTGCCTCGGCCCGTGCCAACACCCGGAGGACCCATCTCCCTGTGGGACTGGCGCGTTCTTTGTACCTGCGATTTGGTGGTGGATGTGTTTACTCTCTGCTCTGTCGCCCCAGTGACAAACCCGGAGGACACCATCTCCCTGGGGACTGGCCGGGTCCTTGTACCTGCGATGTGTTGGGATGTATTACCTCTCTCCTTCCCGATTGACACCCGGAGGACCCATCTCCCTGCGGGACTGTCCGGGGTCTTGTACCTGCATGTGTCTGGATGTATTACTACTCTGCTCTGCCCCAGTGACACCCGGAGGACCCATCTCCCTGCGGGTACTGGCCGTGTCCTTGTACCTGCGATGTTCTGGATGTATTAACTGCTCTGCTCTTCTGCCCCAGTGACAGCCGGAGGACCCATCTCCCCTGTGGGACTGGCCGCGGTCTTGTACCTGCGATGTGTCTGGATTGTTTACTCTCTGCTCTCGCCCCAGTGACAGCCGGAGGACCCATCTCCCTGTGGGACTGGCCGGGTCTTGTACCTGGATGTGTGTGGATGTATTACGCTCTGCTCTGCCCCAGTGACACCCGGAGACCCATCTCCCTGCGGGTCTGGCCGTCCTTGTACCTGCGATGTGTGTGGATGTATTACTCTCTGCTCTGCCCCAGTGACAGCCGGAGGACCCATCTCCCTGCGGGACTGGCCGGGGTCTTGTACCTGCGATGTGTCTGGATGTATTACTCTCTGCTCTGCCCCAGTGACACCCGGAGGACCCATCTCCCTGTGGGACTGGCCGCGGTCTTGTACCTGCGATGTGTGTGGATATTACTCTCTGCTCTGCCCAGTGACAACCCCGAGACCCATCTCCCTGCGGGACTGGCCGGGTTTGTACCTGCGATTTGTGTGGATGTATTGCTCGTCTGCTCGGCCCCAGTGACACCCGAGGACCCATCTCCCTGTGGGACTGGCCGCGGTCTTGTACCTGCGATGTGTGTGGATTATTACTCTCTCTCTTCCCCAGTGAACACCCGGAGCACCCATCTCCCTGTCGGGACTGGCCGCGGTCTTGTACCTGCGATGTGTGTGGATGTATACTCTCTGCTCTGCCCCAGTGACACCGGAGCACCCCATCTCCCTGCGGTAGACTGGCCGCGGTCTTGTACCTGACGATGTGTGTGGAATGGGGGTGATGCGTGCAGCCATGGGACCTCACTTCTGGCCGGTCAGAGACTGTTAGAGTTGGGATGTGGCTGCGAGCTGTCAATGCCCATACCTGCTGTAAAGTAACACTGTACATACATTGTATTGATGTGTAGGTCTTTATGTATTACATTGTACTAAATATCTTATCACAAAGAAAAAAATTCTGAATGTGCTGGGAATGTGTAAAGAGTGCTTTCAAAGTTTGTAAATTCCACAAGAGCATAAAAGAACTACAGTTTCTTTAATCTGACATTATTTTTATTTTTAGATCATTTTTTTTTCCAATACTTACAGATTTAGTACATAACATTAATGCATGAAAAAGCTCCAAAACCAGGAGCATCTATTGTACCCCACCCACCTCCCTTGTAGACCTAATCCCTACCTTTTGTGGTTCCATGGATTTCGTTCCCCACACATTTTGTTATTATCACTTATCAAAATGGGGCGGTGATTCCATAAGGAATGAATAATGAACCTTCTGTATTTCTAGAAAACCCCTATATTTTCATAAAAATGTATGAAAATTCTAATAGTTGGCCAATATTATATCGTTATCTTTTTTGTTGACTATATCTCCCCTAATGTCTCCTCTAATGACCGGGCCTACGACCATGAACTAACCAGGCAAATCAGTAGTAACTGCTCGTACCCTATTGGTTTCTCTGGGCAGTTTATGGGTCCGGTCCATAAACTGCGTATTCTGTGCCTTGTATATGCTGACGTTTGGCACTGTAAAGGTAAGGCCGGCCCTAGTCCGCGTTAATCAGTATAGTTCATCTGGACTGGCTGTATGACCGCCCCCAGCCCCGGTGTCACATAGCGCTGCAGGTGACGAGCACACTTGCCCATTGGCTTGGTACCCAGTGAAGTGCCCATCATTTTGTGTCCATAAGCCCTCCTTTATTTAATATCTGAAACTCCCATTGTAATAATCTGTAACAATTTTGCTCTGGTATACTTATGTATGTCTAAATAAAATGGCCAATAAAAGACAATACCGCATTTAGGACAACTAGGGGCTCTTATTCAGGGTGTAATAATTACCCAATATCAGACAAGTCCCCAAGACTGCGATCAGAATTCCGCATGGAATAATATATACAATGCAGGAGGAAAGAGCTCCATTCACTATATATAGAAATGAGGTTGCAATACCAGCACAACCATGGTCACGAGGGGGCGCTCGCTCTTCAAAGAAAGCAAATTTTCTGTCTTCTTGGCCGCTCTCCGTCACTTCGCTTAGATTTTTCCAATTCAACAACAAGTCCGATTTAAAACACTAAGGCTACTTCACACTGCCGTATGGGGGACGTATATTCGGCCACATATAATATGACCGATATAACGCCCCCATAGACGGCAATGGTCGCATGGCGCCCTACGAGCGGTACGGGTCAGCACACGTGCAACACCGTACCGCTCCGTAACCCCGGAACAAAGATAGTGACATGTTCTGGCCTCAACAGTGCTCTACTTTACCGACGATTCCTAGTACTTGAGACTGATGAACCTAGGAGTGTAGCTCTGCGGCCGTCCCCTGCTCCCCCATCAGCAGGTGGTGGTCTAAACTGCCCGGGAGACCACACGGCCCTGACCCTCCTGCAGTAGTTTTTGAACGCCACCCCCCCTCGTCCTCTACCCCTAGCCTCGTGGTTAAACATTTTCCAATTAAGTGTAAACTTTAAACTTTTTTGGTTTTTTTTGTGTTTTGTTTGTTTTTTTTTTTTTTTTATACACAAACGATTCAGAAACATCACACAGCAACCACAAAATATGATGATATGCTATAGGCTAGTTTTCTAACCTACACTAACAGCACACACTGGACTTTTGCTGTGCCTGTGATGACTTTCATGTTTGAAAAAAAAACCTGGCCTAATTCATCAAACCCCTTATAATTTTTCCCACTTTGGTGTTTGAGGTGGATATGTGTTCCTAAGAGCTAAACACATGGTCGCAAGTCCCCCTGCAAATTCCTCCCTTGGTACTAGCTGCACTACTATGCCAGCAGCCGCGCCAAGCAAGCAATAAAAAAAAAATTCTAGCCCTACAGGGCTGGTTGGGGTTCTTGGAGAATCATCTGCCTACACCCTATTCTAATAGAACACCCTACGCTTTCCCTGACCAGCAGCAGCTCTCTCCCTAGCGCATGCCAGACAGAGTAAGTGAATCCGAGCAGCGCGGGCATCGGTCTAGTCTATCCCAGATGTCCCTGATCTGGCCAGCTCCAACCACTGCTATCGCGACGTTAAGGGTAACCACGTTCATGCTGGGTGGAGTGTCAGAGTCTCCGTGGCTTTGATTGGCTCTGTTTCTGGCCGCCAAAAGCAAAAGGCGGGAGCTTGCCATTTTCATCTTCATCGAGCGGGCGAAATACTCGTCCGAGCAACAGCGAGTTTCGATTACTCTAATAATGCTCGGACGAGTGTGTTCGCGATCTCTTCATGTTGATTTGATGCATTCATCTAGAAAACAAAATATTTCAACACATTCTATGGCGACGATTTTAGTGTGTATAGGCGCTGGGTAACAGATTTCATCACACTAGCAACTCTCAGTGGTTTTCTCTACATAAAATCCATATTCAGAATCTGGGAATCTTAGATCCATAAGTGGGTTAGGAGAAGGTCTATACAACATCAGCCCTTGGACCCTAAACAATAACTAGAGCTTTGACAATGACTACTTCAGAAGATCCCGTTGTCCTTCCAAATTTCATTTCAACACGACATTGATCATGGAGCCCATCTGACCTAGATCGAAAAGATGTATCTAGGCTGGACCTGATGTGATAGAACCCAAGGCCGGAAGGAATAAGAACCTTTGAGTCCTTACAAATCCACTTTCCATTTTCCTGTTGCAGGTATTACCACACCCCCGCTCCTTCATTGTACTTTTTGCATCTCAGTCTTCACTCCCAACCAATTGGACATCTACGCTTATACATGTTTTCAATTTTGGTTTGGAGTGAAGACTTTGAGATTGTCCAAAAAGCTACAAGTGGAACGGGGTGAATTGGTAATACCTGGTATTGTTGCACTGGGTGACACATTTCCTCTAGACGCACCCCCCTTGGCAATTGTAATGGTCCCAATACCAGACTTTTAAATCGGAGTACTGTCCGTCATGGTAACTCATATGGCAGAAAGCAGTAAGACCTCCACTTGTTGCACTCATGTACTGTAGCCTCAAATGTGCCATAGTATAAGCCTTCCAAATGCATGCTGGGAACTACTCATATAAGCCGGACAATCGCATCATCTGTAGAGGATCGGAATTCTGTTGTCTAGAATAATGGAGGCTCTTATAAAGTCGTATGTTACACAAACCTAAGGCACACTTCCCACCACGATAAAAATATTAACCAAGCCACTGACTACAGGTGGTGGCCCCCTCCAGCCGGTGTCGCTCTTCTTTTAGATTGGTATGCCTTTAAATCTGGCTTTAAAAATGATGCAAATGAGTCCTAGGGGCTCTAGGCCCATAACAACTAGGCTGCCTGGAGCACCACAGGCTCCGTTGTATGATTTTAAAGCCTCGTTTTTAGCATAAGAGTATAGAGTAGAGCAGATCCTGCTAGAGGGGGCACACACCGTATGTCCGTGTGCTTGGTTTACCATCCTCGATCCTGTGGTAGAGTGCCCTTTAAAGATGTCCTCCTTCCACAGAATAACACAAAAAAGATGGCCTGGTTGCACATAATGGAAACCTCCTCACTGACTGGATATGATTTATAATGCAAACACGCCAGAGCTACTAAAGGGACCTGTAATCAAACCCTTTTTCTGGCTCCCCAGTTCCCCATAGAGTGCAATTGCCAAAGAGTTTTATAATGTTTTTTTTCTGAATAAAGATATTAGATGACGTTACCTTTCTATTGCCGAGCTGGTCCTCTAGTTGATGGTAGATGGAGGAGGTAGTCTAAGGAGAAGATGATGGGAGGGTTAAGTACGGGGAGTATTGGGGAGTCTGTCTCTAAATTTGAATCGATTGACTAGAGGGTTATCTAGTAGAGGTGAGAGTCTCACTAGGCTAAGCACTGGAGGAGCTATGAGAACTCAGAGGATTCTAGAGGCAGGAGGGCAGTGAGCCGCAATGTTATCCTGGCGGGGGTGAGATTAAATGACGTTATGACAGAGTTTTTCCCTGAGTGGAGCGGCTACACTTCGCCTCCCTGATAGACAGTTTAGGTATTTCACAACTATTTTCGAAAAAAAATTCTCTAACAACCTCTTGGTAAATGTGCACACCTGCTCTGGGGACATGGGGGATCGCAAAAATAGGTCTCCAGAGTACAGTTCCCTTTAAAACTTGAAGGCCTATGTGAGGACCCTATTCACATTTGTTATCAGTATGATCAGGGACTTATACTTGTTGCTGGTGAATTTACACCAGTTTTTTACACAAATGTTTCCAGATAGAAATACCCTTACTTAAAGACACATTCCTATGAAAACCTTTGTAAACAGATTTCGGGGTCGTGGAATTGTTCATGTAATTGGACAACCCCTTTAAATCTTTAAATGTGTAGAAAGACAGTCACATGCAAACTAGATGATTGATGTTAAAGCATGACATCAACTCAATTGAAAAAAAAATCAAACCAGCTATTGTGTTCCAGCGTTAGTTTGTTAATATGGTTTTTTAATTATGCGTATTTCATGGCATATTTTGGCAGATATTCAATACCATCACATTTTATAACTATTCTTGGACACCAGCATTAGGTTTTAGCAGAAATATCATCAATTACAATAGATCGGGGAGGGGGCGTCATACGGATGCGGAGAGGATATCCCGGGAGGATGAGTCGTCATCGGATCGAGAGATTATACAGAGGTTGGCGTCATACGGAGCGAGAGATGAACAACCGTGGAGGGTGCCCTCATACTGAGCGGAGTAGATGATTAACTGGGAGGGGGGCGTCACACGGAGCTGGAGATATGATCTCTGGAGTCGCGGCATCGGAAGAGAGATATCCCGTGAGGGGGCTCATACGGAGCGAAGAGAGATTGATACCTGTGAGAGGCGTCATACGGAGCGGAGGTTATACGGAGGGTGGCGTCATATACGGAGGCGTAGAGTATGGATACCTAGAGGGGCGTCTATGGAATGGAGAGAATGATACCTGGTAGGGGGCGTCATGGAGCGGAGGATGATACCTGGAGGGGGCGTCATATGGAAGGAGAAGATGATACCGGAGGGGGGCGTCATACGGAGCGGAGAGAGATGATACGGGAGGGGAGGTCATTCGTAACGTGAGAGAGTGATACCACGGGAGGGGGTCGTCATAGAGCGGAGAGAGATGATACCGGGAGGGGGCGTCATAACGTGACGGAGAGATGATACCGGCAGGAGGGGCTCTAACGAGCGGAAGATGATAACGGAGGCGGGCCGTCACCGTACGGAGAGATGATACCGGGAGGGGGCGTCATACGGAGCGGAGAGATGATACCAGGGAGGGGCGTCATACAGCCTCGGAGAGAGATGATACCGGGAGGGCGGCGTCAACGAGCGGAGATGATACCCGTGAGGGGCTCAAACGGGCGGAGAGATGAGGGTGATACCTGGGGGGGTCGTCTACGGAGCGGAGAGGATGCTACCGGAGAAGTATATTAGGTAGGGTTAAGTGGACGGGATACGAGTAGGTCCGGGGGATGGGAATGAGGAGGGACCGGGGAGGTCGGGCGTAGTATTTACAAGCGGTGAGGAGGGTATTATGACTAAAGGGGCCTGGAGAGGATGGTGAGGCTGGGGTGGGAGCTTATGGTCGTATCCGAGCGTGAGCTTAGGGAGGGTGCGTCACGAGCGGGAGATAACTGAGGGGAAGATCGAGAGATACCTGTGAGGGGCGTCATACAACCGGAGAGAGATTAGTACCGGGAGGCGCGTCAATACATGAGTCGTAGAGATGATACCGGAGTGGCGTCATACGGAACGAAAGAGGTGATACCTGGAGGGGGCATCATACGGAGCGGAAGAATGAATACCGTGAGGGGGGTCTCACTGAGCGTGAGAGATGAGCCAGGGAAATGGGCGTCATACAGACCTGAAGAGATTTATACCGGGGAGCCGTGAGGCGGCTCATACAGAGGGAAGAGATACATACGGGAGGGGTGCGGTCATAACTGAGACTGAGAGAGGTGCTCCTGGAGGGTGGCGTCATACGGAGCGGAGAAGATGATACCGGGGTGGGGGCGTCATATCCTGAGCGGAGAGATGATACGGATGGGGCTCATACAAGCGGAAGATGACACCCTGGAGGGGGCGTCATCGGAGCGGATGAAGAGGTGATACCTGGAGGTGGCGTCATACAGAGCGTCAGAGATGATACCGGAGGGGGTCGTCATACGAACGGTAAGAGAGGTGATACCTGGAGGGGGCGTCATACGGAGGCGGAGCAGAGATTGATACCGGAAGGGGGGCGTCACACAGGGCGGAGAGATGATACGGAGGGGGCGTCCATACAGCGGAGAGATATACCGGGGGAAAGGGCGTCATAACGGAGTCGAAGAGATGTATACGGGAGGGGGTCATCATACGGATCGGAAGAGATTAATACCGGTGGGGGCATCATACGGAGCCGGAGAGAGATGATACCGTGAGGGGGCGTCACACGGAAGCGGAGAGATATACCTGAGGGCGCGTCATACGGAGCGGAGAGAAGTACCCGGAGGGGGCGTCATCGGACGGAGAGATATACCTGAGGGGGCGTCATCACGGAGCGGAGGAGATTATACCGGGAGGGGCGTCACACTGAGGCGAGAGATGATACCGCGGGAGGTGGGCCGTCATACAGAGCGGAGAGGATAACCGGAGGGGTGCGTCATACGGAGCGGAGAGAGTAGATACCGGAGAGGGGGCATCATACGAAGCGGAGAGAGATATACCGAGGTGGCATCATCGAGCGGAGAGAGATGATACCGGGAGGGGGCATCATACGGAGCGGAGAGAGATGATACCGGGAGGGGGCGTCACACGGAGCGGAGATATTATACCGGGAGGGGGCGTCATACGGAGCGGAGATATGATACCGGGAGGGGGCGGCATACGGAGCGGAGATATTGAATACCTGGAGTGGGGGCGTCATACTGAG
Source organism: Engystomops pustulosus (assembly GCA_019512145.1). NCBI lineage: Eukaryota > Metazoa > Chordata > Amphibia > Anura > Leptodactylidae > Engystomops > Engystomops pustulosus. The sequence goes on from WNYA01000615.1 coordinate 73,035, forward strand.
CGGAGAGAGATTGATCCGGGAGTTGGGGCGTCATACAGATTCGGAGAGATGATCCCGAGAGGGGGGTCATACGGAGCGGAGAGATGAATACCGGGAGGTGGCGTCAACAGTTGCGGAGATGATGGACCCGAGAGGGGGTGTCATACGGAAGCGGAGAGAGTATTACCGGGAGGGGGCGTCATACAGAGTCGGAGAGAGGATACCCGGGAGGGGTGTCATACGTCGCTGAGAGAGGAGTGATACTGGAGGGGGCGTCATAACGGAGCGGAGAGAGATTGATATACCGGGAGGGGGGCGTAATACACGAGCGAGATATGAATAACCGGAGGTGGGGCGTCATACAAGCGGAGAAATGATCCGGGAGGGGGCGTCATACAGTAGCGGAGAAATGATACCTGTGGGGGGGCCGTCATACATAGCGGTAGAGATGAACCCGGGAGGGGCGTCATACGAGCGGAAAATGAATACCGGAGGGTGGCGTCATACAGACAGAGGAGAGATGATCTCGAGGCGATGGGTGTCATACGGAGCGAGAGATTATCCGGGAGGGGGGCTTCATACAGAAGCGGAGAGATGATACCGGAGGCGCGTCATAGAGCGAGAGATATACCGGAGGGGGCGTCATACGGACGGAGAGAGAGGTGATACCTGGAGGGCGTCACACGGACGGAGAGATTATACCAACGGGAAGGGGCGTCATAACAGAGCGGAGAGCATGATACCGGTGGGGGGCGTCCATACGAGCGGAGAGATGATACGGAGGACGTCATATACGAGCGTGAGAGTGACCTGTGATTCCTGTCAGTGAATGGAGCTACTGATATGACCTGTGATTCCTGTCAGTGAATGGAGCCACTGATATGACCTGTGATTCCTGTCAGTGAATGGAGCCACTGATATGACCTGTGATTCCTGTCAGTGAATGAGCCTTGAATGACCTGTGATTCCGATCATGATGGAGCCACTGATATGACCTGTGATTCCTGTCCAGTGAATGGAGCCACGTGATATGAACCTGTGATTCCTGTCATCGGATGGAGCCATGATATGACCCTGTGATCCTGTCAGGAATGGAGCCACTGATTGTACCTGTGTTCCTGTCAGTTGAATGGAGCCACTGAATGTTGACCTGTGATGGCCTGTCAGTATATGAGCCACTGATATGACTGCGATTCCCTCAGTGAAATGGAGCCACTGATGTGACTGTGATTCCTGTCAGTGAATGGAGCCACTGAGTACTGACGTCATGTGAGCCTTAACCTGTATCCGTCGTAATGGAAGCCACTATAGACCTGTGAATTCCTGTCAGTGATACCCTAATAAGACGTTCCTCATAGCATGATGGACCGTGTTTCCTGTCAGTGATGAGCCCTGATGTGACCTGTGATCCTTCAGTTGCTGGAGCCCTGATGTACCTGTGATTCCTGTCATTTGAATGGAGCCCTATGTGACCTGTGATCCTGTCAGGAATGGAGCCACTGATGTGACCTGTTGATTCCTGCAGTGAAGGAGCACTGATGTGTACTTGATTTCCTGTCGTGAATGGAGCCACTGATGTGACCTGTGATTCCTGTCATGAATGGGCCACTGAGTGACCTGTGATTCCTGTAGTGAATGGAGCCACTGATGTGACCTGTGATTCCCGTCATTGATGGAGCCACTGATGTGACGTGGATTCCTGTCAGTAAGGAGCCACGATGTTACCTGTGATTCCCTGTTCAGTGATGGAGTCCACTGAGTGGTGTAAGATCCAGTTACATCCTGTAGATCGATTCCCTGCACAAATCTCCTAAGCACATCCTGAACCCACTGGAGAGACGCTGAGGTCATAGTAACCACAGTAATGCTTCCAGGAAGAGGCTAATAGACTCCATTACACCCAGTGACGTCTCCTGCATGATCTTCTCTATCCCAATGTCCTGCTAATTGGGGCACCACATAACACGATACTGGCAGGGTCTGGCAGACGTGTGTAGGGTATTATATATCATATTATATATATATATATATATATATACACAGTAGAGGCGCTGGTCACACTTGATATATCCCACTCTTCATCCACAATGAGGAATGAGGTCATTAGACTCCTGACAGAAACGGCTGATAGGGCCCGCCCATACCCGGGTCACCCTGTTCTCTGCTAATTAGTGACAGGAGAATAATCCACATCAGTTACCACCGTGTGATACAGCCCATAACTAATCATATATTCATCCATACAGGTGTATATACAAGAGATTAACCACAAGCAACAAACCATCTAATAGCAGGTATTCTCCACTAATCCAAACAATGTCATCCAGTTACAAATCCTTCTTACACTCCCAGAGCTGGCACTCACACTACAGGGACACATTTACCTTCCAGTTCCTGTCGCAATCCCCGAGGTGCGTGTCCGACGAGGATGAAGTCCGGCACGATTCACTAAGTTCATGCGCCCGATATCCTGCATGTTTTGCTCCCCCGCTTAGGTCCGCCGGAGATCACCTACACGCGGTGCATGTTTCATGAGGTAGGTAGTAGACCGCAACAGAATGGTCCCGAGACGCACAACCTTTTATTTGTGTGTGTACCATTCTTGTCAAGAATATAACACTATAATACGTCCCCTACTGTACCAGAATATCACTGCTATATACCTGACTGCCTCCTATGTGACAAAATATAACTACTATAATCCTGCCCCCTATGTAAAAACAAAAAAAAACATATACTACTATAATCTCGGCCCCCTATGTACAAGAATATCAACTACTATAATACTGCCCCTATTTACAAGAATCAACTACTATAATACATGTCCCCTTTACAAATATAACTACTATAATCCTTCCTCTATGTACAAGAATATAACTACTATAATAACTTCCCCTAATGTACAAGAAATGAACTCTATAATACTCCCCTAGTACAAGAATTCAGTAACTATAGAACTGTCCCCTATTCAGGAATATAACTACTATAATACTGCCCCTAAAGTAAAAGATGTACAGATATATAACTCTTAAGCCCCCTATGTACACAAGTAATAACTACTTAAATATAATACTGCCCCTATTGTACAGAATTAACTACTATATCTGCCCTATGTACACTATACTCGACTCCCCATGTACAGGAATATAACTACTTAATACTGCCCCTATGTCAGAGAATATAACTACTATAATCCCCCCTATGTCAAGTAATATAACTACTATACCGATACGGGACTGCCCCTATGTACAAAGAATATAACTACTATAATACTCTGCCCCTATGTACAATATGAATATAATCTACCCCTATAAGAATAACTCATCGCCCCCTATGTCCAAGAATATAAACTATTTACCCTAACCGCTATTCAAGAATATAACTTGTCCCCTAGTCGACACTAATTACGCCCCCTATGTACAAGAATATACTAACTATAATACTGTCCCCCTATGTACAAGAATATAACTACTATCAATACTGTCCCTCATGTAAGCAGGAATATAACTACTATAAATACTGTCCCCTAGTACAGGAATATAACTACTATAATACTGGACCGCCCTGTACAAGATATTAACTACTATAATACGATACTGTCCCCTATGGTAACAAATATAACTACTATAATACTGTCCCCTATTACAGGAGATATAAAGCTACTATATCTTCCCCTATGTACAGAATAGAACTACTATAATACGGCCCCACTATGTACAAGAATATTATACGACTATATACTGCCCCCTATTACAGAATCTATACTACTAAATACTGCCCCCTATGTACAAGATATAACTACTATAAGCCTGCCCCCTATGTACAGAATCTAACTACTATAATACTGCCCTCTATGTACAAGAATATACTAACTATAATACATAGGTCCCTTAATGTAAGAACTATAACTACTAAATACTGGCCCCCCTATGTTACAAAAATTAACTACATATACTGCCCCATATTACGAAATAACATACTTAAATACTGTCCCTTACTGACAAGAATACAACTACTATAAATACTGCCTATGTACAGGAATATAACTACTATCATCCTGCCCCCTATTTACAAAATATAACTACTATAAGACTGCCCCCCTATACAGGATATAACTACTATAATACTGCCCCTATGTACAAGAATATAACTTACTAATATACTGCGCCCTCCAGACAATAATATACATATAATACTGCCCCTAGACATGAAATAACTTACTATATACGCCGCCCTATGATCAAGAATATAACTACTATAAACACTGGCCCATGTACACTAACTCTATAAACTGCCCCATAAGTAATCATAGACCCCCTATGCAAGAATATAACTACTATAATACTGCCCCTATTTCCATGATATAACTACTATTATACTCCCCTATGTACAAGAATATAACTACATAATACTCCCCCTATGTACAATAATAACTCTAGTATACGCCCCTATGTACAATCTATATAGTTACTTCAAACCAATATTCAATAATATAACTTGGCTCCCTATGTACACGAATATACTACTATAATCATCCTGCCTGCCCCTATGTACAAGAATAGAACTACTACAATCCTGCTCCCTATGTACAAGATTAACTACTAAAACTGTCCACCCTATGTACAGGAATAACTACATAATACATACTGCCCCCTATGTACATGAGTATAACTACTATAATACTCAACCCCTATGTGCAAGAATTAACTACTATATAGACCCTCATTGTACACAGGAAGAATATAATACTGCCTATGTACATACATACATAGAAATACTGCCCCCTATGTACAGAATTACCTAACTATATACTAACTGCCCCCTAGTACGATAATAACTACTATCATACTGCCCTTCAAAATATACATAGATTGCTCCATAAAACATACTACAAATACAATCGCCTCTATGTATCGATAACTTATACGGCCCAGAATATCTCAGCCTATGACGAGGACTGCTATAATACTGCCCCCTATGGTACAAAATATAACACTATAATACGGCCCCCTATGACAACGGCATCTAATCTGCGATAATACTGCCCCCTATGTACAGGAAAGAATTACTAACTATAATACTTGTCCCCCTATGTACAAGAATTACACTACTATATACTGCCCTCTCTATTACAAGGAATATAACTACTATAATACTCTGCCCCCCTATGTCAAGAAGTAAATCACTATAGAATCTGGTCCCCCTATGTACAGGAATATAACTACTATACTGTAGTTACAGTCCGAATCGCCCATAGGATATCTCTAATTCTGCCTAGACAAGATATACACAATATAATAACGTATTAAAATGTATGATCCGTAATGAAGCACAGTGACTTGTGTAAGTCTTGTGTAATATGTGACATCATGCAGTAACATTAGTGGTATCAGGGGGCGTGGCTTGTTGGCTATTTTCACGTGTGACCTCTGATCCCGATGATGATGATGATTGGCCGCTGCCTACATTAGGGGCAGGTCTAGAGACTGTTCTGCTTTTTTTTGGAGATTCTTTACACTTGGAGCATCAGGAAGAAATCTGCATTAAGGAGAATTGAATAAATGCTAAATTGTCGTATTCTCCCTGTGTGAGGTATGAGAGCGGTGTCATTGTTCCCTGCCCCTTGTGACTAATAATGATGGCAGTGCCAGCTCAGCGTAAAGGCCATCTGATATCACTGGATAAACATATCATTGTCTATTTTTTTTGTTTTCCGTTGTTTCATGAGTATTTTTAGCCTAATACTATGTTTTATACAGCTGAGGGTTTTGCTCAAATGTATCCATCCTCATCTCAGCGCAGATTCCCTTTCGTCAGTATAAGCACTGTGGTTATGACAGTATTACATAGTTATAGCTATGATAACTCGTTGTTTATTAATAATTCTAGACAATAGGGCAAAACCATCCTGTTTCGGGTTGAGGTCTGCAATTGTACGCAGTTTCCAATTTTTAGGCCCTGGACCTAGGAAGCATCCATCTAAAAACACGGGATCACTAGAACCCCTTTACAACAACCTAACAATAAACCACACTGCAGGCACCTAAGTATACCCCAGACAATGAGTCATATAGACCCCCAGACCTGTCAACAGATAATATTTAGACCCCAGACCAGAAAGCTCTAGTTATAAGATGTAGACCCCAGAGCCAGCAGTTAAGTAAGAAATGTGACCCCCAGACCGGACGTTCTATAAGAAGGTTAGACCCCAGACCAAACTGTTAATAAGAATGTAGACCCCAGACCAAACTGTTAATAAGAATGTAGACCCCAGACCAAACTGTTAATAAAATGTAAACCCCAGACCAACTGTTAATAAGAATGTAGACCCCCAGACCAATCTGTTATAAGAATGTAGACCCCAGACCAAACTGTTAATAAGAATGTAACACCCCATACCAACTGTTCATAATATGTAGACCCCAAGGACAAACTGTGGGATATAAGATGTACGAGCCCCAGGCCAAACCGTTAATAAAATGTAGAACCCCAGGCCAACTGTTTAATAAGTACTGTGACCCCCAGACAAACTGTTAATAAGCATTAGACCCCATACCAAACTGTTAATAAAATGTAGAGAACCCCAGAAGCCAGACCGGTGGGGGGGGGGTCTCTGTTGTGGCCCTTTCTATAAAAGGGGGCTCTGCTGTGGCCATTCCTATATAAAATGGGGGCTCTGCTGTGGCCATTTCTATATAAAAGGGGGGCTCTGCTGTGGCCATTTTTATATAAAGGGGGCTCTGCTGTTGGCCATTTTATATATAAGTGGGGGCTCTGCTGTGGCCAGTCTATATAAATGGGGGCTCTGCTTTGCCATTTTATATAACAAGGGGGGCTCTGCTGAGGACATTTCATTGAAGAGGCCTGACTGTGGACCAATTTACACTAAATGGGGGGTGGGCCTCTTTGGTGGCCAATTCTAATATAAGGGCCGCTGTTGACATTCATAAATGGGTGGGGGGGGGAGGGTTCCGTTTGGTGGCCAATTCTATATAAGGGGGGCTCTGCTGTGGACATTTTATTAAAAGAGGGGCTCTGTTGATGACATTCCTATATAAGGGGGCCTCTGCTGTGGACATTTCTTTTAAGGGGGGCTTTCCTGTGGACATTTCATAAATGGGGGGGCTCTGCTATGGACATTGGATTAATAAGGGGAGGCTGATGCTGGACATTCTATGAAGTAGTAGCGTCTGCATTTCTCTCCATAACTTTAACTTGAGTCAATCATTTTTCACAGTTTTTTTGCGGTATAATTAGGTGCCTCGGCTTATACTCGTACGGTATGAATATTTTCTTTTTCCTTTTAGTGAAAAGGCCAAAGGCAAGGGGACATTATAGATGTGAGGGGCTACAGAAAAAGGGGTATTTCCAGGTTTGCATCTTTTTTTAAATAATCTGTACAGAAAGAGTTAATAAAAAATAATCAGTAGGATATATGAAGCACGAAATTGTGCCAGACAATATATAACAGTGAACACCAACGACAAACAATTCACCAGACCCGAAATAACGACCCCAAATACTAAAGAAAAAGACCAACAAAATAAAAAAGAGACCATCCAAAAATAAATAAAACGCAGACCCCGAAGACTAAAATACCCAACCAGCATAATCAATAAGACCCCAGACCAACATAACAACCCCAGAACCTCTTCTACCGGACACCCCTACCGACAAATCAAAAACAGACCCCAGGGACTAACAATAAATAGAGTACACTAAGTACACACCCAGCCAGACAATAAATAGAAATAACGATCATCAATAGACCCCAGACACAATACAATAAATGAAAACCAAACACCCCCAACCAGAAATATAATCTAGACCCATCCACAACAATAAATAATAACGAGACCCCTCCAGACCAGACATAATATATAACGATAGCAATCGAGCCCCAGACCAGACAAAATTAACAGACCCCAGACCAGATACCATATATACTAAACGGAAACCCCCGACCAACTATTAAATACGAGACCCCCGACCAGACAATCATAATAATACGAGAACCCCAGACCAGACAACAATAATCACGAACCCCCTACCAACAATAAATTAAACGAGACCCCAGCCGGACAATAATATAACGAACCCCCCAGACCAGAAACTATATAATAAGAGAACGCCCCAGACCAGACCATATATCTAACGAGACCTACCAAGAACATCAACAACAACCATACACTATAACAGCTCCAACCAGCGATTATAACGAGACCCCCAACCAGACAACAATATAGGAGATCCGCCCCAGACCAGACATATACATATAACTAGAACCCCAGACCAGCAATTACTCTAACGAACAATAGACCCCATACCAGACCACATAATATAACGAGACCCCCAGAACCAGACAATATAGAACCCCCACAACATATTCAACGAGACCCCAGACCAGACAATCATATAATAACGAGACCCCAGACCAGACAACATCATCAGACCCGACATAGTTATCAGGCCCATGACGGCATATTACACGAGCCCCAGATGTACAATATTTAGACAGATGACCTAAACCAGTGAAATATATCCGCATTTCGAGTGACCCAGTCCATACAATTAATAAGACCTCCCAGAACCATCAGAGATCGCCAGACCTCCAAGTTTATAACAGAAACCCGCAGGCCCTCGAATTTAATACATCCCCAGACCAACAATCCTATAATACTAACTTATCCGATATCCTCCCAGGACAGACAATGAATGATAAAGAGTACGGAAGCATGCCCGTTCTAGAACCGCAAGTATATTTCACCATGTCCTGCCGCCATATGCGGCACTACGGTGTACTTAGTACAGGATAATCTCAATGTATAATGCTATGCTCCACCAGGTTTCAATCCAGGGTAATCCCTCTAATCCCAATTAAATCTGTTATACATGAGCCCACACAAGAAATAGCCATCACCATAGAGCTAATCTAGCATCGACAGGGGTATAGAGTATATTCGTACTGGTAATAGCAATATTCATAGTGAGAGCCCATTATCTAAGTTCTGTTTCTATTCTCTGTACATAGTGCATAAGTAAGTAGTTTATTCCTTTACTGGTGCGTATTCTCATCCGTTATATCCTTCCCATGGCGGCAATCTATATGATTGAGCGTTTAGATATTTGTAGCAATAGGCGTTCTAACCCGTCGTAGTATATCATGACCCAGGGGGATTACATATCAGTACCTATACCTCACTGGGCCCGCAGACTGTTACTAGTAGTCTTATTCTGACCAGGGGCTAATATAGTTCAATGCCTATAATGCTTGTCACAATGGGCGCACATAACGGGTAATCTATAATTCACCAGAGGGAGTATATGTATGTATTTACATGTCCCCACTACAAGGAAGATGTCAGGCAATTATCAGGCGTCTATATCATACGTCATAACGGGTACAGGGGGGCCAGTATTATATAAGTTATAGTTCTTCGTACTAGGGGGCAGTATTATAGTATTCGTCAAGGAGTGTATGTCTATTTGTACTAGGGCGCAGTATTAAGTAGTTATTCTTCTGTACATAGGGGCAGAATTATTTATTGCTGTACTAGGGGCGTATTAGTATTATATTCGTACTAGCGTATAGGTTATATATCTAATGGGGGCAGTATTTAGTAGTTATATTCCTGTACAAATAGGGGCATATTATAGTTATTAGATATTCCTTGTATCATAGGGGGGCAGTATTATAGTAGTTAATATTCTTGTACATAGGGGCAGTATTATAGTAGTTATACTATTCTTGTACATGGGAAGATTGTGTCTTACTGGACTATTAATAGTTACGTAATAGGGCATATTATAGAGTAATCCTGTACAATAGGGGGCAGTATTTAGTATTATATTCCTTTACTAGGTGCAGTATTTCTATTTTATCTCTGTAAGTAGTTATAGTAGTTCCTTGTACATAGGGGCAGTATTATAGTAGTTATATTCTTGGTACATATGGGCAGGGTATACGAGACTCCTTACATGGCAGTATTATAGTAGTTATCTTCTTGTACATAGGGCAGTAATTATTAGTAAGTTATATCCTGTACATGGGGGCAGTATTATAGTAGTTATATTCTGTACATGGGGCAGTGATTATATAGGTTATATATTCTTGTAACATATGGGGCGATGTAGTTATTCGTACTAGGATGTATAGTATATCTTGACATAGGGGGGCAGTATTATAGTAGTTATATACTATTCTGTACATAGGGGGCAGTATTATGTAGTTAATATTCTTGTACATAGGGGGCAGAATTATAGTAGTTATATATTCCTGTCCATAGGGGGCAGTATTATATAGTATATATTCTTGTCATGATGGGGCAGTATTCTAGTAGTGTATATTTCTGTACATAGGGGGCAGTATTATAGTAGTTTAATATCGCTGGTACATAGGGGGCGTATTATAGTCGTTATAGTTTCTTGGTATTCTGTACATGGGGACGTATTAATAGTAGTTTAGATTCCTTACATATGAGGCAGTATATAAAATAGTTTATATTCCTGTCACATCGGGCAGTATTATAGTAGTTTATTCCGGTACATAGGGCATATTATAGTAGTATTCGCTTGTACATAGGAGGGCTTAAGTTATAGTAGTTTATATTCCTGTACATAGGGCAAGTATTATTAAGGAGTTATATCTTGTACATAGGGGGCAGTATTATAGGAGTTTATATCCTGTACATAGGGGGCAGTATTAGTATTATTTATATGTACATATGGGAATATTATAAGTAGTTATATCTCTGTACATAGGGGGCATATTATAGTAGTTATATTCTTGTACATATGGGAGTATATAGTTTATATAGTATTCTTGTACATAGGGGGCAGTATTCTAGTAAGTTTATATCGCTGTACATAGGGTGTCAGTATAGTAGTTAATGCTTTAAAGATTTATATATATTTCCTGTACATGGGGCAGTTATAGTATATATCTCTGTAATATGGGGCAGTATTTATAGGTTATCTTGTACTATATTTTATTATTCTGTACTAGGGGGCAGTATTAGATAGTTATATGCTTGTTACTAGAGGGCAGTTTATAGTAGTTATATTCCTGTACATAGGAGGCAGTATATGTATAGTAGTTAATTCTTTGTACATAGGGGCAGTATATAGTGAGTTATAATCTCTGTACATCAGGAGTGCAGTATTAATAGTAGTTATATTCCTTGTACATAGGGCATAGTTATTAGTATCTCTATATCCTGACATAGGGTGGCAGTAATTATAGTAGTTTATATTCTGTAACATATGGAGGAGTAGTAGTATAGGAGTTAAGTCTTGTACTAGGGGTGCAGTATTCTAGTAGTTATATTCCCTGTACATAGTGATTTAGGATTTCTATCGACTAGGGATATTTATTATTTAATGTAATTATTTATTTAATATCCTTGTACATAGGGAGCAGTATTTATAGTTATATTCCTGTACATTGGGGATATATATAGTAGTTATAGTCTGTACCATAGGTGATAGTAAATAGTAGTTTTATTCCTGGACATAGGGTGGCGTATTAGAGGTAGTTTAATATTCCTGTCATAGGGGAGCGTATTTAGTAGTTAATTCTTGTCATATGGGCATTATTATAGTATTATATTCCTGTACATAGGGGCGTGCTATAGTAGGATTATATCTCTGTACTAGGGGGCAGTATTATAGTATTATATTTTGTACATAGGAGGCAGTTTATAGTAGTATATTCCTGTACATATGGGGGAGGGGGCAGTATTATAGTAGGTTATATCTTGTACATAAGGGGCAAGTATTATAGATTATATTCTTGTACATAGGGGCAGGTTGATTATAGTAGTTATGATATTCTTGTACATATGGGAGGGATATGGCTAGGTATTTATATTCCTCCTGTACATAGGGGGCAGTATTTTAGTATTATATTCTTGTACCTATGGGATAGGAATGATAGTAGTGTATAGTCTTGTACTAGGTTGTCGTAGGTTATAGTATTTATTTCCTGTACATGGTGCAGTATTATAGTGTTCGTATTCCTGTACAATACATAGGGACAGTATATAGTAGTTATATTCCTGTCCATAGGGGGCAGTATTATAGTAAGTTATATTTCCTGTACCTAGTGGCTAGGTTATAGTAGTTAGTATTCCTGTGACATAGGGGTGCAGTATTATAGTAGTTATATTCCCTGTACCATAGGGACATGGCAGTATTTATATAGTGTTATATTGGCTTGTACATGGGGGCAGTATTATAGTAGTTTATATTCCTTGGACATGGGGGGCAGTATTAAGTAGTTAGATTCTTGTCATAGGGGGCAGTATTATAGTAGGTATATTCCTGTACATAGGGTCAGTATTATAGTAGGTTAATTCCTGTACAATACACATAGTGGTGGGCAGTAGTATAAGTAGTTTACAATAATTATCTATTGAAGTCACTGGTCCATCGATAGGAGGGGTGCCATCAATTTTTTGTCTTGGTGTCATCTTTGTAGACTTGTCTTGGAGCTGGATAAATATTGGCAGGTGAGCACACATTGAATGTGATAGTAATTTATGTTTGGTAGTATACTAGGAATTTGCTAAGCTTTTATGGCAGTAGGTGAGGTTTATATAAATTAACATTAGACGGCTTTGTAGCGGTGCACCTGCAAATCCATATTTATCCACACTAACAAAAAAACCCCTATGTCAACACAACACTGCGTCCCTTAACTATAAACAGAGGAGTGTGTCCGTCCAGTCTTTGTTCCAAAAGTGAATGATTAAAAATTGGTGTAGTTAAAAAAAGTCTCTAACCTATAATATACACTTGTGCTTCATTGCTTGATTCTAATCTCTGCTTGCTGCCGTTGAATGGAAGCCTTGATGCTGTCCTCTATTATCGATGATACTATAAGGTCTGTAGGGTGTCCATCAGGGAGGGGGACACTATGGATTTCGAAAACAAAAGTTACTACTGCATTAAGTTTAACTTAAAGGGAAAAACACAAAGTTAGTTGTTCTCTTATGTGACGCAGTGTACACAAGTCCCTACAACAATCGGTCCTATAACTGGAAGAGTAAATGTATTGATCCGGGTCACCATAAACTGGCTTAAAGTTCAAATCAGAAAGAATAAACCTATAGAGCAGAATAATAACTTACACAACAACACCACACCCGCAGGACCCTTTCCCTCCTCATCATAACTCTAACTCTGGCCCTGACGCTTTGTGGAAAGCCCCCTCGAATTTCGCTACTTTCACTTTTCCCTTGGCATGACATATCCCGATTCTCCGGCAGGTTATGACCTCCAGGGGAATCCTGTAAGAGTTGGGGGTTTTTCGAAAGGTTCTGTGATCCAAGCCATTCAGGGTCTCTGGGAAAGCTGGGCGAATTTTACGCGTGGTGCTATTAGCCATGAATTGTGACAAAGCTGGTTGTTCCCGTCACAGTGATTAGGGGTCGGCCGCCAGCTGCCCGGGGGTCCTGGCTGGGCACCTCTTCCTCATAGTCATCTCCTACACTGCGCTGGTCCCGATTGTGCGTGCAGATTGGTGACACGCCTGTCATCATCACTGACATCTAGAGAGATAGAGGCAGGGAGGGGCGCACACAGCGCACCACAGGTGAGTTTTTGTCACACAACATGGTAGGGGTGCAAGGCATGCCGGCTGCAAATCACTAGGGGTCCATTATTAGCAGTGCAGCCCCCAGGCGAGAACCCGAGGCGACAGGACTGGCCCAGTATTGGGGCCCCCCCCCATATGACATTACAGCGAGGACTGCTGTCCGGGTTGCCGAAAAAAAAGGGTGCGTGCCTTGCCACCCGGGTCTCTAATACAATTTACACAGGACTGGGCTGGCCCACACCCTATAGGCTAAAGCAGATGACTGGGACTGCTGCCTGCCAGGTTGCTGGCCCCCCCGGCGGGCGGTGACCGGACTGTCTGTGATTCTTCGCCCCGCCACTTCCCATTACACAGTACCGTCTTCCCCCAGCCCCCCTGATACCTGTACCCATTAACTGTCTGTCCGCCCCCTCTCTACATTCCACCGTGTGACTTGCTCTGATCTTCCCCCCGGCGGGGGGGGGGGGTGACCCTATACATTACAGCAGGACTGGCCCCCTCCCCCCCTCTATACAATTAACACAGTATGACTTCGCCCGTGCCCCCTCTATACAACATTACAACAGTACTGGCCCCCCCCTCTCTAACATGACACAGGTGAGAACTTGCCCCCATATACTTACACAGGACTGCTGGCTGCCCCCACCTATACATGTCACAGGACTGCTGCCCCCTCTATAACATTACACAAGACAGCCTGCCCCCGCTTCCAGCTGCCGCCCCCGTCTATACATGACAACACTGACTGCTGCTCCCCCCCCATATACATTACACAGACTCGCTGCCGCCCCCCCCCCCCATATACATTACAACAGTACTGCTGCCCCCTCCCTATACATTTCACAAGGACTGCTGTCTCCCACCCCATATCATTCAACGGACTGCTGCCCCCTCTATACATTCACAGGACTGCGCCCCCCCCATATACATTACACAGACTGCTGGCCCCCCCCCCCCTATACATTACACAGGAACTCTTGCTGCTCCCCCCATATACAAATTACACAGGACTGCTCTGGCTGCCCCCTCGTATAATACATACACAGCGGACTGCCTGCCCCCCTCTATACATTACAAGGACTGCTTGCCGGACCAGCCATATACATAACAGCATGACTGCTGCCCCCCTCTATCACATTACACAGGACTTGTTCTGCCCCCACCCTATACATTACCAGGACGCTGCCCCCCCCCAATATACCATTACACACAGACTGAAGCCGTGGGCCCCCCCCCCCATATACATTACACAGTACTGCACCCCCAATATATACATTACACCATTACTGTGCTGCCGCCGCCGCACCCGAAGAAGACCCCTCTATATTCATTCCAGGACTGCTGCCACCCGCCCTATACATTACCCAGCCTGTGCCCCCCCCCCCCTCTTATACATACAACAGGAATCTGCTGCCCTGCTGCTGCCGCCCCCTCTATAACATTACACATACTGCTGCCCCCCTCTATCATTACAACACAGGACTGCTTCCCCCTCTATATCAATTATAACACAGGACTGGCTGCCTGCCCCCTCTCTATACATTACACAGGACTGCTGCCCCCCTCATACAGTACACCAGACTGCTGCCCCCCTCATACATTACCAGGCTGCTGCCCCTCCTCTATCCATTACCAGGACTTGGCTGCCCCCCCCCCATATCTTACACAGTACTGCCACCCCCTTTATTAAATTATACATTACCAGGACTGCCCCCCTCCATACATTACACAGGACTGCTTGTGCCCCCCTCTATACCATTCTAATACATTACCCAGGACTGCCCCCCTATACATTACCTTACACAGACTGGGCCCCCCCCCCTCTATACTTCACATGACTGCCGACCCTCTAATACATTAACAAGGACTCCTGCCCCCCCCATATACATTACACAGGACTGCTGCCCCACACCCTATACATTACATTACAACAGGACTGCCCCCCCCCCTCTATCTTCACAGGACTTTTTGCCCGGGTGTGCCAGCCCCCTCTCTATAACATACACAGGACTGCTGCCCCCCCTCTATACATTACAACACCCGACTGCTGCCCCCTCTATACATTACACAGGACTCTGGCCCCTCCTCTATACATTACCAGACTCTGCTGCCAGCCCCCTATACATTACACAGACTGCCCTCCCTTTATACATTCAAACAGATGCTGGCCCCCCCTCTATACATTACACAGGACGCTGCCCCGGCTATACTTACACAGGACTGCTGCCCCCCATATCATTAACACAGACTGCTCTGCTGCCACACCCTATTGCTGCCCCCCCCTATACATCACCATGACTGCTGCCGCCCAACCCTATAATACATTACACAGGACTGCCTGCTCCCCCCCCTATTCATTCCAGGACTGCCCCCCCCCCCCTCTATACTTACACTGGACTGCTGCTCCCCCCCCCCCCTATTACATTACAACACCCGGACTGTTTGCCTTGCCCCCCCACCCTATACATTACACAGTACTCTGCTGCTCCCCCCCCCCTATTCATTAAACCAGGACTTGCCCCCCCCTCTATAATAAACACAGGACTTGTGCTGCCCCCGCTATACATTACACAGACTGCTGCCCACCACATATCATTAAAGAAACAGGACTGCTTCCCTCCCCCCATAGACATTACACAGGACTGTGCTGCCGCCCCCTCTAATACATGACGACAGGACTCTCCCCCCTATCTCTACATTACACAGGACTGCTTAGGCCCCCCCCCCCTCTAAAATACTTACATACACAGGACGGCTGCCCCCAACCTATACATTCACAGGACTGCTGCTCCCCCCTATTCATTACACAAGTACTGCTGCCCTCCCCATATACCTTACACATGACTAAGCTGCCCCCCCCCCCTAACTTACCATTATTTTTACAACGATAAAAAGGGGCTGTGGTACAAGGGAAAGAAGAGGGGGAAGAAAGAAAGGCCCGGCGACGGCTGCAACAAACAGGGAAAAGAGGGAGGTACTAGGGAACTGGGAAAGGAGCCGGAAATGCTGCCGAACGTGGGGACCCATAGTCAATGGTACACAGGACACTGCCCCGGAAGCGCAAAAACCTACTGGTTAATACAAAAGTTTACAAAGCATAAGTCTAAATACAATAATCCAAAAAAAGGGGACAGAAGGGGGGAAAAAAAAACGGGAACCCGCCTACAATCTACATAAGCAAATTACGGCGCGTGGGGTAAACGAATCTGGGCCGGGAACCCAAAAGCATGGGGCCGAAAGAGGAAAAACCGACCACCCCCCCATATACGATTACAGCAGATGACCTGCTTCCATGCGCAGAGGGGACTCCACCCTATACAATTACACAGACTTGCTGCCCCCCGTGCCAAGGGGAAGCAGCCGGATGGAGGGCGGTTTCCGGGGGAAAAAAAAGTGGATCCAGCCCCCATAAGCCAACCCGACCCCATCACATTACACAGGACCTTGCTGGCCGCGCCGAAAGACCCCCAATATACATTACAACAGGGGGTCTGAAAAATGAGGCCCCCCCTCCCCGCCCATATACAGGTATACACCAGTACTGGCTAAAATAAGAGCTTGCCAAGAAAAAAAACAACTGCTGAACCAAATGCAATGCTTCCGCGAACCACAAAAAAAAAAAAAAGCGCCCCATGGGGATACATAATACCCAGTGGGACTTACTGCCGGAAACAAAAACATCCTCCTCTATAATACATTACAAAACCAGACTCTGGCCGGGCTGCTGCCGGGGTGGGGCGCGACACCCCCATATACATTACACATGACTGCTGCACCCCCAGAATACATGGGTAAAAACAGGATGGAACGCCGGCCCGACAACACTATAAAACTTACAAAGCAGGGACTGGTTGCTATCCGCCAAAAACCCAGGGGGGAACCCCCATAAAACATTTCACAATATGACACTGTTGCCCCCAAACAGGGGGCCCCCGTGAATACATTACAAACCAGCTAAGCTTGCTAGAAGGGCTCGCCCCCCTATTCCATTACACACAGGAGCTGCCGCCGGCCGCGGGCCCCTCTATAACACATTACATAACCAGGAACTGTAGCGGTGGCGGTGCCAACCGGCTCTCTACAATTACACAGGAACTGCTGCCCCCCATATACAAGTACAAATTACTACACAGGACTGACCCCCCCCCCCCATATACATTACACAAGGACTGCTGCCGCTGCCCCCCTCGATACATACACCGACTGCTCCCCCCCATATATGCATTACAACATTACTGTGCTGCTGCTGCTGGGCCCCCCCCCATTTACATTACAAACAGGACTTCTGCTCCCCCCCTATTCATTACCCAGACTTCCCCCCCCTTCCCCCCCGTCCGGCGCCCCACCTCCCGCCCCCCCCTCTCTCCATTACCCCATTCCTTCTTCTCCCCCCCCCCATGCTAGAAACTACCTTACCAGTCAGGCTGCCACAATGACTGCTGCCCCCACCCTATACCATAACAACAGGACTGCTGCCCCCCCAACCTATACATTACCCACAGGACTGCCCCCCCCCTATACAATACTTATACACAAGGACTGGGGCCGCCTGCCGCCCCCCATATACATTACCGGACTGCTCTCTCCCCCCCCATAAATACATTACACAGGACTCTGTTGCCCCCCACCCCTATACATAGCACAGGCTGCTGCCCCCACCCTATACCTTACACAGACTGCTGCCCTCCCCCCCTATTCATTCACAGGACTGCTGCTCCCCTGTGCTCCCCTGCTCCCCCCCTATTCTATTAACAGGACTGCTGCCCCCCCCCCCTATACATTACAAACGACTGCTGCTTACCCCCCTATTCAGTAACAACACCGGACTGCTGCTGCCCCCCCGCTATACATTACACAGGACTAGCCCCCCCCCCCTCTATACATTACACGTACTGCGTGCCGGGGGCCCAACCTATACATTACACCTGACTTCTTGCCCCCCTTGCCCTTCTTTCCCCCCCCTCTAATCCCTTACATCAACAATGTACAAACCTACAAACTACAACACCGACTTCTTCCAGAAAGGTGAGAGCCACCCCCCCCTCTACAATTACCATTCCTTCTCTTCCCCCCTATTCATTACCCATTACATCTTCCCCCTCCCCCTCCGCCCCCCCCACTCTACCTTCCCCACCATTTACTAGAGGGTAGGAGGAAAAAATTCTTCCCCCCCTCTCTATACATTACAAAACACAGGACTGCTGCCCCCACCCTATACATTACACAGGACTTGCTGCCCCCCCCCGCTTTGCCGCCCCTCCCCCCTACTGGCTGCCCCCCCGCCCCCCCCCCGTGCCCCCGCCCCGAGAGCTTTGCCAGTCCCCCCCCCAGTCCCCCCACCCCGCTCGCCCCCCAATAATACATTACACAGGACTGCTGCCCCCCATATACATTACACAGGAACTGCCCCCTGGCCCCGCCCCCCCCCCCCCTATACATTACAACACAGGACTGCTTGCCCCCCCATATTTATAAATACAGTACTGCTGCCCCTCCTCTATACATGACACAGGACTGCTGCCCCATCCTATTCAATTACACCGGACTTGCGGCCCCCCCTCTATACATATTTACACCGACTGCCTCACCAGACTGCTTGCCCCCCCCCCCCCATCATACATTCACAGGACTGCTGCCTGGCCCCCCCCCATCTATACATTACACAGGACTGCGCCCCCCCCCCCCATCTATACATTACAATACAACCATACTTGCTGCCCCCATCCTATTCATTACAAACCCAGGACTGCTGCCCCTCTCTATACATTACAACAGGTGGCTGCCCGGGGGGGCCGGCCCCCCCATAGAATTACACAGGACTGCCGTCCCCCCATATCATTACACACAGGACTGCTGCCCCCCTCGGGTATTACATTACACATGACTGCTGCCCCCCCTCTAAAGGCTGCCCCCCTCTATAACTTATACAGGACTGCCCCCCCCTCTATACATTGCACAGGACTCCCCCCCATATACATTCCCAGGACTGCTTGCTGCCGCCGCCCCCCCCCCCCATATACATTACACAGGACTGCCCCCCTTTATACATGTACTTACACCGGACGGCCCCCCCTTTATACATTACCACCGGACTTGGTGCCCCCCCCCCCCTAATACATTACACAGGACTGCTGCCCCCTCTTACCTTAACCAGACTGCTGCCCCCCCTCTATTACATTACACAAGGACTTGCCCCCCCTCTAACATTCACGGACTGCTGCCTGCCCACCCTATACATAACACAAGACTGCTGCCCCCTCTATCCATTACACAGGAAACTGCCCCCTCTAATACATTACACCGGACTGCTGGCCCCCCCCTCTATACTTACATCAGGACTGCTGCCCCCCTCCCCCTCTATACATTACACAGGACTGCTGCCAAGCCCCCCCTCTATACATTCACAGGACTGGTGGCCACCCCCCCCCATCATACATTACACAGGACATGCTGCCCACCCCCAATATACCTTACACATGACTTCTGCCGCCCCCCCTCTATACATTACCATGCCTGCTATGGAGTTCAAATGCGTGGTGTGATAAAATACGGACACACTCGACCCAACCTCCCTCATACCATCTGTGGTCGGGTTTGTCACACACTTGCAATCAACCATCAGGACGGCAAGAGCACCGGGGAGGAAATGTGACCAAAAGGCTTTGACACGTTGTTCCATTGGAAATGGCCTTACAATGGGACGGCTGTATCACAAATTTCCCGGCTCGGCGGACCCCTAGGCCAGAACCACCCTCCACATGACATCATGCAGATACTCAGCACTACAACTCCATCCTATGACCTATGGGGGTCCCAGGCACAATGTGCATTGGGGGCTTAGTGAGGAGGTTGTATTAATCAATCATGTGTGATACTGTTAATGAACTTTTGGTTTTTTTTTAAAATCTAACCCCAAAGTGCTGTATCTAAGCCGACGTGCTGATATTGTCGCCTTAGCTAACCGCTTCTTTATCCTTCTATGTGTAAAATTCCTCTGCTGCTGTATCCTCATATCCATTTGTGGTGCAACAGGTGTATCTAAAAACCCCCCCGCCACGTGTTTCCAGGCCTCCTGTGTTTTGGTCCATTGTGTATCTAGGCCTCCGGTGTGTGTGTGGTACGTGTGGTTCCAGGCCTCCTGTTGTGTGGTACATTTTGTATCTAGGCCTCCTCTGTGTGGGGTACAGTGTGTATCCAGGCCTCTTGTGTGGGTGGGTACAGTGGTGTATCTAGCCTCCTGTGTGTGTGGGTACAAAGTGTGTATCTAGGCCTCCTGTTGTGTGTGGTACGTGTGTATCTAGGCCCCTGTGTGGTGTGGTACATTGGGTATCCAGCCTCTTGTGGTGTGTGGTACAGTGTTGGTATCTAGGCCTGCCTGTGTTTGTGTGGTAACACAGTTTGTATCTGGCCTCCTGTGTGTTGTTTTGGTATCAGTGTGTATCTAGGCCTCCTGTGTGTGTTGGTACAGTGTGTAGTCTAGGATGCCTCCTGTGTGTGTGTGGTACAGTGTGTATCTAGGCCTCCTGTGTGGTGTGCTGGTACAGTGTGTATTCGGCCTCCCTGTGTGGTGTGTGGGGGGGGTGGTACATGGGGTACAGTGTGTATCTAGGCCTCCTGTGTGTGTTGGTACAGTGTGTATCTAAGGGATCTCAGCCTTCCTGTGTGTGTGGTAACAAGTGTGTATCTAATCTCCTGTATGTGTGTGTGGTTCAGTGTGTATCGTGAGGGAAAGCCTCTGTATTGTTGTGTGGGTACACAGTGTGTATCATCTAAGCCTCCTATGTGTGTGTGGTACAGGTGTGTATCTAGGCCTTGTGTGAGTGGTTACAGTGTGTTCTTCTAAGCCTCCTGGTCAGGGGGTCAGCCAGTTGTGTGACCCCCGTTCCGCTGCCATAGTTACCGCGATGTCGCCATAACCGGGATCGCGCCCGGTCACGTTGGTTTTGGAGAGGGGGGAGTTACCACGTTGTATACAGGGGGCTGCCCGGCCTCCCGGCTGCACCGTGACTAGAATCCCCCTAGCCCCGCCCCGCCAGGCGCCCCCGAGCAGGACACGTGACCTGGGGCTGCACCCCTTCCCGGCGGCTGGGGAAGTCCGGGAACCCCCCCGAAGCGCGGGAGACGAGACCAGGTAACGGAGACGCGGGGAGCCTCCCATGTGTACCAGCCCAAGCTGCGCTGCAATGAATACCGCCGGCACCATAACTTATCACAGGGAGGCACTTACCTCGTAACCCGAACCACGACCACCATGTCCTGTGTGATAGTGCCCCACCCGACCCCGTACTACTGTCAACTGCTGCCGGGTCCACTACAATAGGGGGCCTCACTAACTAAAGGTGGTGGCACGACACCCACATACCCCCCAAATACTCCACACTGCCGAACCAGGAGCTGCACTCACTATTCTGTGCTGGTGCAGTCAACTGTGTACATACTGACCATTTCTTATCCTGTTACTGATCCTGATTAACAACCCTGTATTATACCCAAGCTGCCTCCCTCACGATTCTGGCTGGCTGGTGCAGGCACTGTTACACCAATGACATGACTTATCCTGTACTGATCCTGAGTTACATCCTAAGTATAGCCCAGCCCTGCACTCAACTATTCCTGCTTCTGCTGCTGGTGCTGGTGCAGTCACTGTGTACATACTGACATTACTTATCCTTACTATTCCTGAGTTACATCCTGTATCATACCCCCAGAGCTGCACTCACTATTTGATTCGGCTGCTGCTGGTGGCAGTCACTGTGTACATACAATGACATTACTTATCCGTACCGATCCTAGTTACATCCTGTATTATACACCAGAGCTGCATCACTATTCTGCTCGGTGCAATCACTATCACTGTGTACATACATGACATTACTTCCCTGTACTGATCCTGAGTACACAATCCTTATTATACCCCAGACGCTGCACTCCCACTATTCTGCTGCTGCTGTGGCCGTCACTGTACATACATGACCTTCCTTACCTGTACTGATCCTGAGTTACATCCTGTAATTATACTCAGAGCTTCACTCACTAGTCGCTGCTGGTGGCAGTCCACTGTGTACTACATGACATTATTATCCGTCTGATCCTGATTACATCCTGTATTATAATACCCCAAAGAGCTGCCCTCACTATTCTGCTTTTCTCGGGTGCAGTCACGGGGTTGGTAACAATACCATGATATTTAGTATCCTGTACGATCCTGAGAGTTACATCCTGTATTATAATACCCCCAGAGCTGCCCGCTCGGCTATTCCTGTTTCTGCTGCTGGTGGTGCAGTCACTGTATACATACAATGACATTACTTATCCTGTACTGTCCCGATTTTCACATCCGTCTTATACCCCAGAGCTCTGCACTCACTATTCTGCTGCTGGGGCGCAGTCACTGGTACATACATGGACCAATTAACTTATCCTGTACTGATCCTGAGTTAACATCCTGTATTATACTCCAGGAGCTGCACTCACTATTCTTGCTGCTGGTGCAGTCACGGTGTACTACATGACATAACTTATCCTGTCTGATCCAGAGTCATCCTGTATTAGTACCCCGACGCACTCACTATTCTGCTGCTGGTGGCGTCACCACTGGTGTACAATAACATGACCTTACTTATCCTGGTACTGAATCCTGATTACAAATCCTGTATTATACCCCAAGCTGCACTCACTCTTCGGCTCACTATTCTGCTGGTGCAGTCCTGTGTACATACATGAACATTATTATCCTTTTATAACTGATCCTGACGTTACTCCTCGTATTAGACCCCAGAGCTGCACTCACTATTCTGCGGTGTGCGCTCCACTTGTACATACATGACATTACTTATCCTGTAATGATCCTGAGTTACAACCTCCTGTATTATAATTATACCCCAGAGGAGCTGCACTCACTCACTTCTGCTGGTGCAGTCAACTGTGTACTACATGACATTACTTATCCTGTACTGATCCTGAGTTTACATCCTGTATATACTCCAGAGCTGGCACTCACTATTCTGCTGCTGCTGGTGCAGTCATCTGTGTACATACATGACTTTACTTATCCTGTACTGATCCTGAGTTACAATCCTGTATTATACCCCATATCTGCACTCCCCTATTCCTGCCTCCCTATTCTGCTGCTGGTGTAGTCACTGTGTACATACATGACATACTTATCTGTACTGAATCCTGAGTTACATCCTGTATTCTACCCCAGAGCTGCCTCACGTATTCTGATTTCCTGCTGCTGGTGCAGTCACTGTGTACAAACATACTGACATTACGTAGCTGTACTGATCCGAGTTCCTCCTGTAGTATAAACTCCCTAGCTGCACTCACAGTCTGCTGCTGGTGCAGTCATTAGTGGTACATACATGCACATTACTTATCCTGTACTGATCCTGAGTTAACATCCTGTAGTCTATCTAACCCCAGAGCTGTACTCTCAACTATCTGCTAGTGCATTCACTGGTAACAGACATGAATTAACTTATCGCTGTACTGATCCTGAGTTCATCCTGTATTATACTCCAGAGCTGCATCAACTATTCTGCTGCTGGTGCAGTCACTGTGTACTACATGACATTACTTATCCTGTACTGATCCTGAGTCCAACATCCTGTATTATACTCCAGAGCTGCCCTCACTATTTCTGACTGGGTGCAGTCCACTGTGTACATACATGACATTACTTCTTATCCTGTACGATCCTGTTTACATCCTGTATTATACTCCAGAGCCGCACTCACATTCTGGTAGTGGTAGTATTTCCTGGTTTCT
The DNA here is from genome assembly GCA_019512145.1 of Engystomops pustulosus. Classification (NCBI taxonomy): domain Eukaryota; kingdom Metazoa; phylum Chordata; class Amphibia; order Anura; family Leptodactylidae; genus Engystomops; species Engystomops pustulosus. The sequence continues at coordinate 97,381 of WNYA01000615.1, forward strand.
CTTATGATGCCGTATGGGTGCATATAATTTTTGTTTGAGTCAAGTGAAATATTTTGCGGGGGTGACATCGGTGACCTCCTCTCCTGCTCCTTGATATTTACGGTGTGTACAAGCTCAGTGTACCCCATACCTCGCCCTGCGGCTCACACCAGGCGATGTTTCCACATGGGGCACTGCACCTGGATAGGGCATGATTTCACACGTTTTGCGTTTGTTTTCCTGCCAGTTCGTCCTCAATATCAAAATGGACTGTGGCAGAATTTTATAAAAGACTAATCAGTTTTTTTTTTTTCCAAACACGTGCCCCCCCGCCCCCCCCCCCAATACACCTTTGAGTGTGGCAATTTCAGCTCTGTCGCTACAATCCAATGGAGCTAACTGCAATAATTTAATCACCATCTTTTCCCGAAGCAGATATCAAGAATGGGAGATGCAGATGATTAGGTTTTTTGTTACTTTGTACTAACAATAGGGAAGGGAAGTGGTTAGGTGGTGAGAAGTAGGGTACTGGAGTACTGCTGAGGTCAGTCCCTGTCTGAGAGTTTCCATTGATCACAAGTGGCAGCATGGAGATCCTAACCACCTGTGGAAGGTTAACACAGGGAGATCATACCAGGTGTGGAACTTTACAAATTATTTTAAAATTATTTTCCCATCCAATATATCCCAGTTACAATTACGAATAATTAACCAGAGTGACCCGAACTAAACCAGACAACATTGTACGCAAGCTCAGAAATGGCAGAATGGGTGACTGCAGCTCTTGAGTATAATACAGATGTAAGTAAGGTCAGTACAGGATAGTAATGTCATTTAGTCCCGTGGACTGTGCAACCAGCAGCATAATAGTGAGTGCAGCTCTGGAGTATAATACGGATGAACTCAGATCAGTACAGGATAAGTAATGTCATGTATGTAAGGCCCAGTGACTGCACCAGCGCGAATAGTGATGCACTCTGGGGTATAATACAGGATGTAACTCAGGATCGTACAGGATAAGTAATGTCATGTATTACCAGTACTGGGCACCAGCCGCATAATAGTGAGTGCCTCTGGGGGTATAATCGGAGTAACTCGGTACAGTACAGGGATAAGTAATTTCATGTATGTACACAGTGACTGGCACCAGCAGCAGAATGTGATTGCAGTCTCTGGGGTATAATACAGGATTAACCAGGATAAGTAATGTCATGTATGTACCAGTGACTGCCCAGCAGCAGATAGTGAGTGCAGCTCTGATATAATACATGATGTACTCAGATAAGTAATGTCATGTAATGTACACATTGACTGCACAGCTGCATAATATGAGTGCAGCTCTGGAGTATAATAAACAGGATGTAAAACTCAAGGATCAGTACGGATAAATAATGTCATGTATTGTACCACAAGTATGACTGCACCAGCATCCGAATACGTGAAGTGCAAGCTCTGGGGTATAAATACCAGATGTTAACATGATCAGTAACCAGGATAAGTAATAGTCATGTATGTACAACGTGACTGCAAACCAGCAGCAGAATAGTGAGTGCAGCTCTGGGGCATAATACAGGATGTAACTCGGATGCAGTACAAGGATAAGTAATGTCATGTATGTAACAAACACAGTGACTGCACCAGCATCAGAATAGAGTGAGTGCAGGCTCTGGGGTATATAAATGGTGTCATCAGGATCAGTACAGGATAAGTAATGTCATGTATGTACACAGTGACTGCAAACCAGCAGTCAGATAGGTGAGTGCAGCTCTGGGGTATAAAACATTATGTAACTCAGGAATCAGTAACAGGCTAAGGTAATGTCATGTATGTACACCAGTGACTGCACCAGCAGACGATAGTGAGTGCAGCTCTGGGGTATAATACCGGATGTAACTCCAGGGTCGTACAGGATAAGTAATGTCATGTAATGACAAACAGTGACTGCACCAGCAGCAGAATAGTTAGTGCAAAGTTCCCTCTGGGGTATAAAATAACAGGATGTAAACTCAGGATCAGTACAGGATAGTAATGTCATGTATAACACATTGCTCTTGCAAAAACCAGCGCAGAATAGTGAGTGCAGGCTCTGGGGTATAATATACAGATTTAACCAGGATCAGTACAGGATAAGTATGTCATTTATGTACCCAGTGACTGCACCAGGCGCAGAATAGTGAGTGCCGCTCAGGAGTATCATACAGGATTTACTCAGGATCAGTACAGGATAAGTAATGTCATGTTATGTGTACCCAGTGACTGCACCAGCAGTAGCAGAATAGTGAGGGCAGCTAGCTCTGGAGTATAATACAGGATGTAACTCAGGATCGTACAGGATAAGTAATGTCATGTATGTACAACAGTGACTGCACCACCAGCAGAATAGTGAGTACAGCTCTAGGGGTCAAAATACAGGATGGTAACTCAGGATCAGGTACAGGTAAGTAATGTCATGTAAGGTACAGCACAGTGCCTGTACCAGCAAACAGAATAGTGAGTGCGCTCTGGTGTATAATACAGATTTAACTCAAGGATGCATTACATGATAAGTAATGTCCATGTAGTACAAAGTGACTGTGCAAACGCAGCAGCAGAATAGTTTAGTGCGCTCTGTATAATACAGATGGACTCAGATAGTACAAGATAGTAATAGTCATGTATGTAACACGTGACTGCCCAGCAAGCAGAATATTGAGTGCAGCTCTGGGTTATAACATGATGTAAGTAACTCAGGATCAGTACAGGATAAAGTAATTTCATGTATGTACACAGTGACTGCCCAGCACAGATAGTATGCAGCTCTGGGGTGTATGGTTATCAATACAGGATTTAACTACCTCAGTTATCGTCACCCATGATACTACTTCATTTCCTTTCTTGTCGCCGCAGTGACTGCAACCAGCAGCAGAATAGTGAGTGGCAGCTCTGGAGATATATACAGGATGTAACTTCATGAGCAGTACAGGGATAAGTAATGTCATGTATGTACAAACACAGTTACTCAGTGGACTTAATGCACCCAGCACAGAATTAGTGAGTGCCCGCTCTGGGTATAATACAGTATGTACTCAGGATCATAGCAGGAGAAGTATTTCATGTATGTACAACAGTGTCCCTGCCCCAGCAGCAGAATATTGAGTGCAGCTCTGGAGTATAATAACAGGATTTAACTTCTCGATCAGTACAGGATAAGTAATGTCATGTATTCAAACAGCGTTGACTGCACGCCGCCAGAAAATAGTGAGTGCAAGCTCTGGGTATAGACAGGATAATTGTGTGCAGAGTTTCTTCCTCCTTCTCTCCCTCCTTCTCGCTATCCATCCTCTGTTTCCTTTCCTTTCTTCCTCTTTCCTTTCCTGTCTTATCTCTTCGCACGTTCTTTCTGTCTGTGATTTCGGCTTCTGTTTCTCCCCCGCACAGATTGTCATGTGGGTGGGGAGTTTCGTTTTTCTTCACTTCTCGGATTTTGGTTGTTTGCTCCCTCCCCTGGCGCCTTTATATAAATAACTCCGGCCTGAAGTTATTACTATTACTTACTTTCCCGTTATAGGGATTATGCCTCACCTCATCGCTGACATCTTCATAAAGCCGTGTGGTTGTCTAATTGCAGGTTTTGTTGTAACTTACCTGCGCAGGTTCACGGTGGCTACTCACAGCCGCGGCTTACAGCAGCAGTGGATGGGGTGACCGGCGTGAAGCGCGTTGGCCATGTTATCTAGACTCGCTCCTCACCCTGCACATAGCTCCCGCGAGCTTCGTGTCTTCTGCTCCGTCTATGTAAACTGTTGTGTAGGTTCACACAAGGAATTTGTAAAGCCGCCCTCCTGTCTAATTATTTTTGTGCTTGCTTCTTTGTGCGTCTTTCCCCCCTCCTTTCCCCCATGTCTTCCACTACCCCCTGATCCTTGTACACATGGTGGAGAATTCAGTAAAGCGATTCCAGCCGCAGGCACTTTCCCGTAATGTAAATTGTGTGAAGAAGTTCTTTTAGAACTGATCATGTGACACGTTTCAGGTCACCACGTCTGTGAACGGGAATGAGAAGTGCTCGGTATTTGGGTGACCTGCCTTTCCGGGGTCACGGGTGCATTTGGGGTTTGCAGGTTTCATTCTTGAACATCTTGAGCTGTTTGTAGGGAGGTTGATCCTACACATCTTCAAGTCATTGTCCTACCGAGCATGATGGTTGCAGGTGAGGATCTTGGACTTATTTTAATTTATATCAGAGACCTACCTGATCCAGCCCTGACATATCATATCATACCACCTGATTCCAAAGGAAGAAGAGAATACACCTTCCTTAATCCTCTCCTTGCCCACCAACCTCCTTACCCCCTCCTTTCCAGCCCTGGACTTATCCTATCAATGGACCCATCCCCCCAACCTGATCTCAGGCCTTTACATATCATATCCATGAACCACCTGATCCAGCCCCGGACGTATCAAATCATGACCCACTGATCAAGCCCTGACCGTATCATATCATGAACCTACCTTATCCAGCCGCCCTGACGTAATCATATCAGGACCCACCTGATCGTCCAGCCCTGACGTATCATATCATTACCCCCACCTCACCGCTTATCAGCCCTGACGTATCATAAGTCAGGACCTAACCTGATCCTCCTTTAACTATCCTAATCATGACCCCCTGATCCAGCCCTGAACGTATCATAATCAGACCTACCTGATCCAGCCCTGACAATATCATATCATGACCACCTGATCCATCCCTGACGTATTCTATCAAACATGATCATATCATGACGCACCTGATCGTCCTTTACATATCATAACTCTACCCACCTGATCCACACCCTGACGTATCATATCATGACCACAACGCTGATCCATAACCAGCCCTGACTATCATATCATGACCTAACCCTGATCCAGCCCTACGTATCATATCATGACCTTACCACCTATCACCCCTGAGTATCATATCATGACCCAACGATCCAGCTGACGTATCATAATCATGACTCTACTGATCCGCCTGACGTATCATATCATGACCACCTGATCCAGACTAGACGTATCAATATCATACCACCTGTCCACAGGCCCTGACTTATCATATCATCGACCCCCACCACCTGATCCACAGATTCGACCAGCCTGACGTTCATATCATTACCCCCACCCCCATCACCGATCCGCCCTGACGTATCATATCATGACCCAACATGCCCCCCTGATGCCAGCCCTGTACGATCATAATCATGCTGACCTACCTGATCCCGCCATGACATATCATTCATTGACCACCCCCCAACCTGATTCCAATCCAGCTAGACGTATCGCGTATCCTGACCCCAACCACCTGATCCAGCCCTACTATCATATCATGACCTACCCTGATCCAGCCTTTACATATCATTCATGACCCACCTGATCCGCACTGACTAATCATATCTTGACCTACCTGATCCGCCCTGACGTATCCAATATCATGACCTACCTGATCCGCCCACAGCCCTGACGTATCATATCAATGACCACCTATTCAGCCTCGACGTATACCTATCATTACAACCTGATCCAGCCTGACGTATCATATCAATCATACCTACCTGATCCCGCCAGCCACAGCCTGGACGTATCATATCATGACCCTATAATACGATCCAGCCAGGACGTCTCATATCAATATCATGACCCACCTGCTCCACCCTGACGTATCATATCTTGACCTACTGATCGCAGCCCTGACGTATCATCAATACCCTACCTATCCAGTCCCTGACGTATCATATCATACCAAACCTGAGCCGCCCGCCCCCCCCCCCCAGCCCTACTTATCATATCAATGACACCCTTATCCATCCCTTAACGTAAATCATCTCATGCTCACCGCACCCCGCCACCTGATCCAGCCCTGACTCTCATATCTTGACCTAGCCTGATCCCGCCCTGACGTATCATATCATGACCTACCTGATCCAGCCCTGACGTAATCATATCATGACCACAACCCTGATCCACATCCCTCGACGTATCATATCATGACCACCTGATCCAGCCCTGACGTTCATATCTACCCGGCCAGTCCCACAGGGAGATGGGTCCTCCGGCTGTCACTGGGGCAGAGCAGAGAGTAATACATCCACACACATCGCAGGTACAAGACCCGGCCAGTCCCACAGGGAGATGGGTGCTCCGGGTGTCACTGGGGCAGAGCAGAGAGTAATACATCCACACACATCGCAGGTACAAGACCCGGCCAGTCCCACAGGGAGATGGGTCCTCCGGGTGTCACTGGGGCAGAGCAGAGAGTAATACATTACCTGTTCTTTCACTATGTACAGCACCGCATCACTGCCAGCACCGGCAGCACAATGCCCTTACTGTGTCATTGGCATCACCAGACTATTTGTCATCTAATCTCTGACATCTCGTAGCGTTGTGCCTATCCTAGCACAACCCCACACGGTGAGCACAATTTTCACCTTAAACCTCCAATTTTCGTAAAGGTGTAACACTATTAGCGCTCTTCCCCAGTCCTCTCTTTGCCATATTCTATCACAAACTTCCCAGGAAACCTGTTGAAGATTGGACACGACCAAGGGGCTAGCGGCTCTGGATATTGCACCTGAAATCCCATTCCTAAATCTTCACTCCAGCAAAACCTCCACCTTTAACGGTGAGCAATTGTCCTCATCTCTGAGGCTGAAGAATCGGGCAATACTACACCATCGGATTTTCCCCTTTGTGTTTCCCTCCACTTTCTTCTATAACATACTTCCCAGGTGACCTGCCTGCTGAACCCCCCCCCCTTTCAAAATGGATTACTGCAGACAAAGGATCCACCAGAGAGAACTACTGATAACCCACTGGTCCAGGACCACCATACCACCACAAGACCCTGAGGATGACTCCAAGATAAGCCCTCGAGACTTTCTGAATCTTTTTTACCGCTTAGAGAAATTACTAAAAGACGAAATACAATATCAGATTGATGTACTTTTTTTGAGATTATATCTAAAAGAAAAAATTGTACCCCGAGGGTTACGTATTCGCACTGAGAGTTGACACATTATTCACTAAGAACTGGGATGACTTCCTACTGAGGAGCGCCTCCGGGTGCATGGAACGTATCTGTTCCAAACGAGAAGAAACTCTCAGAAACCTCACCTTTGACATTAACACCTGTCATAATCTACTTTCAGAACACTTTAACCACTCTGATTTCCTAAAATTTGATGGGCTTTTCACAGGGAGAATCCTCACATTCGAAAAAGAACAAATCGACAAAAAAATTAGCAAACTACAAAGGGATAGGTTATACTTTGAGACAAACAATATCAAATACTGGCTAAAACAATCAGATCAGTTAGAGGACCAGAATAACGAGCCCCAAAACTTCCAAAATTCTAAAAATAGGCTTAATAAACCAATGAGAACCACCGACGGATCGAAATCCCGCCCCCAAATTCCAACGGCCCACTTCCCTACCAGCTTTACTAACTCCAAAAATAAAAACAAACTAAAAGACCAGGATAAACACAAAAGTCACAGAACCCGACCCGAAAACAAAGAGTTGCCCACACCGCTCCTGGTCATAATACAAACAGCCCCAATGGTATCCCCCAAAAGAACTCTGAGCCCGGAAAAAGTATCCCCTACGATTTGGTTCCCCCTTCTCACTAAACTGATAGGACCCCCGCCTTTTATACTCCCCCCCAGTCAGCCCAACCCGAATGATGCCTCGGCAAACAATATCATCACAAAATCAGAGAAAGAATATATCTGGATCGATTCTCCATCCACCCCCATCTTCTACCATTTACCTAAAATCCATAAAAACCAACAAAAACCACCCGGACGACCAATCATTTCTGGTATATCATCACTCACCTGCAACCTGTCCCATTATATAGATGTGCACCTCCAATATTATTCTCAAAATTTACCCTCCTATCTACGCGACTCCACCAGCGTCCTAACCAGCCTTCAAAATATCATCTGGGAACCATCTTACTGGTGGGTTACCCTCGATGTATCATCCCTGTATTCAAACATTCCCCATCAGGAGGGTCTCTTTAGAATTAACCAACATCTTGAAAATAACGGCACCATGCCTAGGAACAAAGGACTTTCATTCTGGAAGCAATACACTTCATCTTAACACACAATGAGGCAGATTTACTTACCCGGTCCATTCGCGATCCAGCGGCGCGTTCTCTGCGCTGGATTCGGGTCCGGACGGGATTTATGAAGGTAGTTCCTCCGCCGTCCACCAGGTGGCGCTGCTGCGCTGAAATGCATCGGAACGCACCGGAATACATCGAGCTGGACCAGGTGAAGGTAAGCGCTTCCCAAGCGTCACATTTTCGGTTTTTAGATGCGGCGGTTTTTCCGAATACGTCGGGTTTTCGTTCGGCCACGCCCCCCGATTTCCGTTGCGTGCATGCCGGCGCCGATGCGCCACAATCTAATCACGTGCGCCAAAATCCCAGGGCAATTCAGGTACAATCGGCGCAAATCGGAAATATTCGGGTAACACGTCGGGAAAACACGAATCAGGCCCTTAGTAAATGACCCCCAATGTTTTCAGTTTCCAAAATAAAATATTCAAACAAACTAGGGGCACAGCGATGGGCAAGAGATTTGCCCCTAGTTTTGCAAACTTGTATATGGGTGAGTTTGAGTCCGAATTTATTGAGAATAACCCGAGATGGTCCGCTAACATCATCTACTACCGGAGATATATAGACGATCTCCTCTTAATCTGGAAGGGGACTGAAGAAGATATACAGTCCTTCGTGACCGCCATTAATTGTAACAACTGGGGTTTGTCCTTTACCCAATCCATTTCAAGAACGGAAGTGGAATTCCTTGACCTACGTCTGAAAGCAAAAGATAACAAAATCAACACAGAGGGGCAGATTTACTTACCCGGTCCATTCGCGATCCAGCGGTGCGTTCTCTGCGCTGGATTCGGGTCTGGCCGGGATTTATTAAGGCAGTTCCTCCGACGTCCACCAGGTGGCGCTGCTGCGCTGAAGTTCCCTGGAACGCACTGGAATACACCGAGCCGGGCTGAGTGAAAGTAAGTGCAAGCTCTGCGACACATTTTTTGTTTTAAATGCGGCGGTTTTTCCGAATTCGTCGGGTTTTCATTTGGCCACGCCCCCGATTTCCGTCGCGTGCATGCCAGGGCCGATGCGCCACAATCCGATCGCGTGCGCCAAAATCCCGGGGGAAATCGGCGCAAATCGGAAATATTCGGGTAACACGTCGGGAAAACGCGAAACGGGCCCTTAGTAAATGACCCCCAGAGACTTTCTTCAAGAAGGTCGACAGCAATAGTTTTTTTTACATTATTATAGTTCACACCACCACAAATGGAAGAAGAACATTCCATTTACACGCATAAGGAAAAACTGCTCTGAAACTAGGAGCTTTCAAGTACAGAGCCAAATACTCATCAATAGGTTTAAAGACAAAAAGTTCCCTAAAAAAATAGTCACATCAGCCTATAAACGGGCCGAACAATTGTCCCAAAAGGATTGTCTTGCCCCTGGAGAGAAGCAGCCATCCGAACAAATACCAAATAGAAACTGCAGAATGAATTTCATCACCACTCATAATGACAACCACTCTCATCTAAGAAATATTTTTGAAAAACATTGGACAATCCTACTGGATGACCCATATCTGAAATCTCAATGGCCCCCAGACCCAATATAACTTATAGAAGGTCACAAACTCTAAAAAATATACTTGCTCCAAGCAAACTTCGGACCATTAGGAGCACAACAACTACCAATCAACTCCTTCCCAAAACTACCGGCAGCTACAAGTGTGGTCAATCCAGCTGTAATACTGTCTCAGTATAAACCATAAGACAAAAGAATGTAAGAGCAACATCACGGAGGAAGTGTTTAGGATAAAATCCTTTCTGAACTGCACGTCCTCTTTTGTAATTTATCTGCTGGAGTGCTCTTGTGGTCTCCAATATATTGGACGCACAATCCAACAACTTAACACGAGGATCAATAACGTTACTAACGGGTTCCTTAAACCTAGCGTCTCCAGGCATGGTCATTCTCATCCTTTTCAGTCACCCCCATAGAACAGGTTCCCCCCTGGGAACAATAGATACATTAAACTTTGCCAGAGAGAGATGTATTGGATTTACGAGCTAAACTGCCTAGTACCTAACGGACTCAACGAATCGCTGGAGAGCACCAATTTTTAACAAAGTCCCTTGTGACCGAGCCACTCTCCATCCGTCCCCCATAAAATCACAAACCACTGCTGTATTGATTATTTAGAAATTTGAACTACTAATATTTCGCACTAACCGTGTGACCCAACCATCCACCCGTCATTATTTATTTATTTATTTACTTATCCACCATCCAGGTACCCACCTATTCATTTATCTATATATTTATTCCATTACTCACTGTTATGTACATACAGTGGTGTAACTACCGCCGTAGCAGCCGTAGCGGTTGCTACGGGGCCAGTGAGGTTCAGGGGCCCGGGGATGCACGGTCCCACTCCCTGCAGACTAGTGCTTTGACCCGGCAGGGGGGGGGGCCCGGCCAGTCCCACAGGGAGATGGGTCCTCCGGCTGTCACTGGGGCCGAGCAGAGAGTAATACATCCACACACATCGCAGGTACAAGACCCGGCCAGTTCCACAGGGAGATGGGTCCTCCGGGTGTCACTGGGGCAGAGCAGAGAGTAATACATCCACACACACCCGAATGATGCCTCGGCAAACAATATCATCACAAAATCAGAGAAAGTATATATCTGGATCGATTCTCCATCCACCCCCATCTTCTACCATTTACCCAAAATCCATAAAAACCAACAAAACCCACCCGGACGACCAATCATTTCTGGTATATCATCACTCACCTGCAACCTGTCCCATTATATAGATGTGCACCTCCAATATTATGCTCAAAATTTACCCTCCTGTCTACGCGACTCCACCAGCGTCCTAACCAGCCTTCAAAATATCATCTGGGAACCTTCTTACTGGTGGGTTACCCTCGATGTATCATCCCTGTATTCAAACATTCCCCATCAGGAGGGTCTCTTTAGAATTAACCAACATCTTGAAAATAACGGCACCATGCCTAGAAAGCAATGGATTTTCATTCTGGAAGCAATACGCTTCATCTTAACACACAATGAGGCAGATTTACTTACCCGGTCCATTCGTGATCCAGCGGCGCGTTCTCTGCGCTGGATTCGGGTCCGGACGGGATTTATGATGACAGTTCCTCCGCCGTCCACCAGGTGGCGCTGCTGCGCTGAAATGCATCTGAACGCACCGGAATACACCAAGCTGGACCAGGTGAAGGTAAGCGCTTCCCAAGCGACACATTTTCGGTTTTTAAATGCGGCGGTTTCTCTCTCCGCTCCGTATGACGCCCCCTCCCGGTATCATCTCTCTCCGCTCCGTATGACGCCCACTCCCGGTATCATCTCTCCGCTCCGTATGACGCCCCCTCACGGTATCATCTCTCTGCACCGTATGACGCCCCCTCCCGGTATCATCTCTCCGCTCCATTTGGATACAGATAGAGCTGAGGTTGGGACATGGCGCCAGCATCTGGGCCCCTCCGTCACCTGAAAGCAAGCAGAGGTTATGAGATACACCTGGGATCACAGCGCATCTCTCCAGGAAAGCTCCAATCCGCATTATAATAAGGCACAGTTCAGACAAGGACTTGGTGCAGTCGCAGTAGTTTGGGGCGATCACCCCCCTTACAGGTCTCCTATTACCCCAACAGACTTTGTATGACTGTATTACAACCCCACATTTCCATTTTCAATATCCCTTCTGCCCTTCTTAAACTCGCAGGAATGTTGGCAGAGAAAACCGAATGATGTGAAATTGTAAAAATTTTGAATAAAAAAAAGCAAAGTTAAGGCCAATTATTTTGTTTTGGTCTCATACTGCTCTCTGGTGTCCAAAAACCGGAATCACACCCTTGAAATCACACTGCGTGTGGTTTCTATCATTTCGAATACTAATTAATAATTGACATAAATATTTCATTAATTAGTCATATTACATGATAATTTAAACAAATATTTGTTTTCTTAACATATGTCTCCACATTGGAAGCCATTTTGCGTGAGCCTGTAGCAATTACTTCGTCACGTTGATCTCCGAGAAAATGTCCGCGTCGGTGTTTGGCTAGTCACTTGATCGTGACGTCACATCTTCCGCGTCAATAGTCGGAACAGAACGTTAGAAGAACTACATTTCCCGGCATTCCGCTGCGCGCAGCTGAGTGCTGAGGAATTTGCGGTGCATATTGGGAGTTGTAGTTTTAGAAGGGATTTAGGGCTGAATCTCGGAATAAACGTGCTGGGTGAGAGCTGTCTGGATAGAAGCGTCTGGAGAGGAGACCAGGAAGGTGAGGAGGCAATATGGAGGGGCATAGGGGGTATTCACCTATATGTGGGTGGTGTTGTCACATATGGGGCACTTACATATGTAGTTGATCAGCCTTATATAGGGTATTTAAAGGGGAAGTCCATTTCCTGCAATTTGCTGTCAGAGTTTTGGGGATGGGCAGACAGAAGCTCATCAGTGACACTTCTAGTTGTCCATGACCGTCTCTAGTAGACATCTGAGATGCTACAATGGCCGCCAGGACAGCAGTCACCATAATACTACCTACCTAGTGTGATTCGCAGTCATGCATCGCCCCCATGGCTACACGGCACAGCCGTCGTAGGTCCCAGCGGTGCAGCCTCAGACTCCAGGCCTGTAACATGGAAAGATCATATAGTGGGATGTTATACATGGTGTAAATGATCGGCTGTAGATGGGCCCCCTGTCCCAGATATTAGTGGAACAAAGGGCCGGGCTTGTTGGATTTGAAGGGGGACACAACATCCGTGTCCCCTGGATGGTAAATAGAATAAAACAAGGTCAAACCAAGTGGTACAGAGAGTCTATTGTACTCCACCATCATAAATATCCAAAATTTGGGGTTGTAGAAAGGTCTCTGTTCTTTGGGACAAACTCTTTAAATTATTTCGGGCACTTTTCACTAAATCTCTTCCATTAGACATGTCTCGGCCTGTATATGTTCCTGTGTCGTTGCCTCAGCCTTTCCCTGTTCTCACCACGATGCCCTCCCCCATATACATATAGTTTCCTCTCTCTCACTGACAGTGACAGGATGAGGGGAAGGCACAGGATGAGTCTTAACTATCCTATTACAGCTCCTCCTATTCAGCAGAGCTCAGACATGTAAACAAAGTTACATAGAGTCTGCACACAGCACAAAAGTAAGTATCAGGGCTGCCGAGTCACTTGATGTACATTCAGGCATTCTCTACAAGGCCGTTAAAAGCACATAAGCAACTTATGTCAAAGAGTGGCCAACCCCTTTCAGGATTCCAGCTGTCAGACCCTCATACAGTCACAGGCCCTTGTAAGGGTCAGACTGGGGAAGAGAGGACCAAATGTCCTCCTGAGATCACTTCTAAAACTGGCAAATAATTTCCTATGTGGGGCAATGTCATGATGACCGCGGTTATAAACCGGAGTCTCCAGCATGGACTGGGACCGTATGAGCAGGGACCTTGACTGCTTTTCCTAGAGCAACACCTCTTAGTAGGAGGAGGCAGGAGGAGGCACTGAAGATCTTGTTGGTTTTATTACAGGATGAAAACCTCTTCCTCACAGCGGGGACAAGGTCCGTGCTGTCAGGAGATCCATCAAGGCTCTTATTTGCGGCTGTAGAAGCTTTTGGGACCGAGGTCTCGGAGATCTTGTGAATAACCTGCAAAGCTAATCTTCTCAGCGCTGCCAGAGATCCTGCCAATAACAGCTGTGCCCGTTCTCTCGGTGCTGCTCTAGGCTCCCGCCATGTCTCTGCTTCCATTGGCGGATGGATTTGCTGACACCACTGCTTGCCTTCCTCAGACTGGTAGCAACTCGAGTGCGGAAATTACGATAGAGTTCCAGCCCGAGTCTCCTACTCCTCCGTGTGGTGTAGGTGGGAGCCATCCTTCAGAGGAGGGTCATTCCCTCCCCATTACACCTATAGTGGACAATGAGCGAGTGACTGCAGGTCCTTATGCCTTTGGGTCTCCTGCCTGGTGCTTCTTTGGTGTTCCTGGGGGATCATCCAACATACAACGTGAGCTTGTGGTCACCTGCAAGCTTTGCCGAGCCCAAGTCCGAAGGGGGATTAATCCGGGCAAGGTTGGCACCACCTGTCTCTTTACTCACCTGGAAAGGCGGCATGGCATGACCAGACAAGAGGTCTTCGAGCAAGCTAAGGCGTCAGGGTATAGTGGCCCCAACATGACGTCTGCTGCTCTGTCTTCCGAATATGTTGATGGAGGTGGAATCCTCCACTCCCGTGCAGCCACGAAAAGACCAGGTGTTTCCCACTCTTCTTCTTCAGGTGAAGATGAAGTTGAGCCCAAACGTCAAGCCACCATGGCTCCAGCCACCTCGTCCGGACCATCTACCACCTCCAGTTCTCCAACAGACAAACCTAATCATAGTGGTACCAGGTCTTCTGCCTATCGCCTGGCTTTACGGGAGCGTCTTCTGGGCAGCGTGCACATGTTCTGTGAGGTCTGCCACTCCTTAGTATTGTCCGGAGAGCGGAGCCAGAGTGTGCGGGACTTGGCACTCGAGACACATTTCTCTACCAATCACCCTCAGATGTTCAGACTGTTGAAGAGCGGAGCGGCCAGAGACGTGCGTCTGGGGGGTCTGGGCCCCTTTACTACTGTTCCCTCTGGTTCTTTACCATTCTCTGGCCAGCGTTGATCCTCGACCCGTACTGATCTCTTATTCCTGTCCTACCTCTGCCCAGAACCCCTTGACACCTTGTTATGATAGTAAGGACATACCTACACATTGTCAGTCGCTTCACCCTCACCTACTGGTCCTGCTCCATTTGCTTCTACAAAAATAAAGTTAATATCGTGCTGAATTTTGGGTCCTGGTTTAATGTTCATCATCTTCCTTCATCTGGGGGGACTAGATGAGCGAGTATCCTGCCCAACTCTGGAAGGTCGTGCTTATGGCTCCTATTCCTGGCCAGTGGGGCGATTCCTTCATATTCCTGGCCAGTGGGGCGGTTCCTTCATATTCCTGGCCAGTGGGGCGGTTCCTTCATATTCTGGCCAGTGGGCGGTTCTTCATATTCTGGCCAGTGGGGCGGTTCTTCATATTCCTGGCCAGTGGGGGCGGTCCTTCATCTTCCTGGCCAGTGGGGCGGTTTCCCTTAATATTCCTGGGCCAGTGGGGCGGTTCCTTCATATTTCTGGCCAGTGGGGCGGTTCCTTCATATTCCTGGCCAGTGGGGCGGTTCCTTCATATTCCTGGCCAGTGGGGCGGTTCCTTCATATTCCTGGCCAGTGGGGCGGTTCCTTCATATTCCTGGCCAGTGGGGGGGTTCCTTCATATTCCTGGCCAGTGGGGCGGTTCCTTCATATTCCTGGCCAGTGGGGCGGTTCCTTCATATTCCTGGCCAGTGGGGCGGTTCCTTCATATTCCTGGCCAGTGGGGCGGTTCCTTCATATTTCTGGCCAGTGGGGCGGTTCCTCCCGTGAAGAAGGAAGAAACCCTTCATATCCTTAGCCATACTGGGGGGGCGGTCCGTCTATTCATCCATGCCCGTTTCAATGGTTCATTGCCTAACTCACAGGCCAAGGCCTCTTCCTCCATTCATGAACATAGAGAAGACTGTACACAACTTCCACAGTACCTGAGACCTCGCGCGCGTTAAAAATTCGTGAATGACTTTGCCTTCTATGTGATCCACATCCAGCATGGAGTTGCAACTTTTTTGGCTGTTAATTCTTTGTCTTGTTATCTGTGATGAGGCTCGCTTACAGAACCATGAAGTCACATTCCCCGTTGTCTAAGCAAAGCAGTCTAATTACACTCGTCCTAAAACTCCAGAGTGGGCTTCTATCATAGACCTCAGAGCCCCATTGGAACCAGATTTTATGGGGTTTTTTTACAGGGGTTGTCCATCTATTGAACCTCATTATTATTATTTTATGGTCCTTGAAAAACCTATGTTTAACTATGCGAATTTTAAAAACCATTCACTGACAGCAGTCAGATTCTTGAACACAAAGTGTAAATTCTCCTGTACACAGGGTAATTAAAATGTAATATCACTGGTGGTCCCGACCCATTATATGCCTGCATTAGGTGGGAGTCCAGAGCTCGGCCCCGGGGCTTTGGAGGGGTTGTCGTGTAGGGTGGGGGTGGTTCAGGGCGTGTTGCCTTTTGGGCAAGGTGAAGGTTGTTTAGCTCGGGGATAGTCGATTGATAATAGGTTTTGGTTTGAATTATTGTCAATATGGACTTTGAGAATGTTCGTGGGTCAGAAATCGTATTTGGAGCCTGCAAAAACCGGTTGTTTTTAGGTAATAATTAAATTGCGTAGAACGATTGAATGATAGTAAACATGGAATTGCTAGGGATAAATTTTTTACTCTAGGCAATTGAAAGGGAACTATAGGATCTACGTGAAGTGCAAACTTAACGTGGGAACAGAGCCCAAACATCTCACGATACGGGAATCAGCCTGAATGAACTTAACATTCCCTGAACCTATCTAAAAACAATCTGTGAGGATAACATAGTAACTCACGTTCTAGCCTTACAATTAATCAGGTAAAAATATGGTAAGGACACGGCGAAAATAGAGGGACCGAACATTCTAGGCATTTAAGAAGGGTGTGTTCATGAGAGAGAAGATGCTTAGGCAAAGGGAAAGGGGGTTCCCAGCCCGAGCTTCGGCTTAGAAGTTTGTATATAGAGCCATTTGAGTCGTGTGTTCTCAGCTTTTCCTATTTCATTACTTTTTGTATGTTGAGACCACCATTTATTTATCGGCTGTTGTACACGCCGGCTTTGGGCTGGCGAACTTTTCCCCGTGTTGGACAATCTACCAGCCCATTTATTCTGTTTTGCTGAGCCGGTTTGGGCTGGTACATCCGCACGAGGTGGTCACCCAGAGACCATATATGGATGATGTTGAGTAGTTGTTGTGGTTGTAGGTGAAATATCCTGATGTGCTTCCTTCTCTACTAGATGCCTGTGAATTGCACTGGTTGTGAGACCAAAAGGCGGCCTTGCGGAGACCCAAGACTGGTCACTCGGTGTGTAAGGAGTGCTTCTTCCAGGCTTTCGAGGAGGAGGTCCACCATACCATAGTATCGCTAAGCTCTTCCAGCTGGGGAGAATTGGTATTGGAGCTTCGGGTGGTAAAGACTCACGGTCCCGCCACGTCTTAAAGGTCCTGAATGAACTCTATAACTATGCTTGGACCTCCCTGATCTCGGTGGATGAAGGAATCTCTGGATACAGAGATGATTCCTTGGAGACGGTGAAGAGGAACCAGCAGCAGTACGAGCTGGCCCTTGAAGATTTGTCTTACCGAGGACTCATACGGGTGGACCATGGATCAGATGTCGTCAAGCAAGTGGGGCTCAAGAACAATTGTACCTTCTGCGGGTGTTCAGAAGGCAGGCCTAGACCGTGGCGCCATGATGCTGGGGGTCAACAAGATATGCACAGGTTAGTAGGAATCTCTTTAGACTCTTCATACACAGGTTAAAGCCGTTACATCCATGGGGCTCTGGTGCTTCCTACTGATCTATTCCAAGTCCATAGAAGGGAAACGAGCAGAGGTCCAAACCTGTGCACCACAGTCATGTAGATGAGGCCTCCGGTTTGGCGCACACGGGGTGAGACTACGACAAACGTTAGATGTAGAGTAGGATCTCTATAGATAGACTTCCTCTACGAGCTGCACACAGTGACCATCAGGACATTAGACTCCCTAAATGCTGCGTCACGTCACAAGTCCTTAACCCCTTCAGGACGCGACCAGTTTAAGGCTTAAAGGACGTCTTCCACCAGGAGGAAGGACTTTATGTAAATAAGCCTGAGGGGCTTCAGGTTCCATTGGTGTTAATGGAGCCGGAGCCCTCAGGCTCATTTGCATACTTTCTTCACTGGTGGTAGACGTCCTCTAAGCCTCGCCGCTTACAAAATCGTTTTTTTTTCCGTTTCTCGAGGAGATTTCAGAGTGACATATTTGGGGATCAATCGTTTTTAATGACATATATTGAATGCAATATAATAGTACTGTGAAACCCCCAATATAATCAACTCATTTCTAATCTGCCCCCCTACAAGCTAGCTCGAAAACAGCTTTTAGGAGGATCATTAACACCCTGATCTTCATGGTAATTAAATCAAAATGGAGGTGAATTAGACTGGTCGGATATACGTCATTTAGCCATAAAATTTACATATTCACAGCGAGGGATGGAGGGAGATCTAGACTTTTTTGTTCTATAGAACTTAGTGTTTATAGTGGTAAAAGTCGCAAGGTCTGCCACCTGCTGGTCATTCATCTTATAATCCGGTGCGCCTTATATATGAACCAGACGTTTTCAGGCATTTATTGATAGTGCGCCTTATAATCCGAAAAATATGTACTCAAAATGTGATTTTTTTTAGAACGTTGTAGAAAACATCAATTCTGTAATTATTTTTTTACTTTTTATTTTTTTGGTATTCACCATATAACCTAAGTAATATGTTAAACTTATCCAACGGGTCAGTACGATTACCGCCATGCTACTACACATATACCGTGTATACATGAGTATAGCCGACCCGAGTATAAGCCGAGACCCCCTAATTTTACACAAAAACTGGGAAACCATTGACCGAATATAAAGCCGAGTGTGTAGTTTACAGCCTGCACCCTGCCCCGTGTACCGCCAAGCGCATAAAAAATAAAACGAATACTCATACTCGCCTCCGGTGTCCGATCATTGGCGCAGGTCCTGGCTCCTCTTCGTTCTTTTTCTAGCCGGCAGAGTCGCGTCCATGCGAATCTGCCGGGTGCATACTATGATGCGGTGGTGTCGCCGCTGATGACAGTCATCAATAATTTAATTAAAGGGAAACCTACCACACACAAATCTACCTATAAGGAGGAGACTTTTTAAGGGCTAATCCTCACGTCCCTGCACTTTTTTGGCGTGGAGTAGCCCCGCCGCGTGTACCTCAGATGCGGCTACTCCACGCCCACGTACCACATAAGGAATTTGAATATATGTCTAAAAAAGTTATCAAAAAGGCGGGGACGTGAGGATTAGCCTTTAAAGGTCTCTCCTCACGTCCCATGGATCACTACCACCGATCTACATTTATAGGTAGATTTGTGGTGGTAGGTTCCTTTATCTTAAAATGTATTAAAGCCTAATAAACCTATATAAATTGGTGTCTGTGATGTACAGAGTCAAAGAATCAAGTAGCACAGAGAAACACGTAAAAAACGCCCACAAGAAAATGTGAAAATCCGTTATAGATTTTAAATAATGCTTCACTAGAAAGTACAATTTGTTACCACAGAAACAAGCCCTCTGTATCTGTGCATGGAAAAAAAAAAAGTTGCGAGATTTTTGAAGGTGGCGAGAGTGAACAAATTTTGGGAAAAAAATTGTTAAAGGGTTTTCCAGGATTCAAAAAAAAAAAAAAAACCTTGTCGCATGCTTTCAGAAACGGAGACTGTCTTTGGGTTATGTGTAATATTGCACATTCTCGCTGAGCTGCAAAACCAAAAACAGCCCAAGGGTGGCGCTGTCAGATCATGAAATAGGAAAGCACAACCAGAGGGAGGAGATTACAGAACGAGTCGCACAGGTTTAGGATGAACGTCAGACAAGGGAGAAGATGTAGTTGCATGGGGCGAACACAGAGCGTCCTGAGAGACTGCCTCTCCGGGCCACCAGGGCTCATGCGGGACACTGCCTCTCCGGGCCACCAGGGCTCATGCGGGACACTGCTCCTCCGGATCTCACCAGGGCTCATGCAGGACACTGCCTCTCCGGGCCACCAGGGCTCATGCGGGACACTGCCTCTCCGGGCCACCAGGCTCATGCGGGACACTGCCTCTCCGGGCCACCAGGGCTCATGCGGGACACTGCCTCTCCGGGCCACCAGGGCTCCAGAGCCGGTAAGCCAAATCTCCGACTCCCACATATATGGGGCATGTTTAAAGGAAATGTACCAGATCTGATGGCAGGTGGCCAGAAACGTGCTAAGCCCTAATCTATTTTTACCCAATCCCAAAACACTTCCTAAACTAAACTACACTTTATCTAACTAATATGCTAAGTATTGGCAGTAGCCTCTGCAGATAATTAGCATATTGCCGTATATACTCGAGTATAAGCCGAGTTTTACAGCACAAAAAATGTGCTGAAAAACTTTGGTCAAGAAAAAAAATACTTCCGACGCCAGGCATTATATTGGGGCAGGGGCTGGCTGGCTGTATACTACCGGGGGGCGGGCTGGCGTATACTACAGGGGCTGGTGGCTGTATACTACAGGGGGGCTTGCTGGCGTTACTCAGGGGTGTGGCGTATACTACAGGGGGGCGGGCGGGCTGTAGACTACAGGGGGGCTGGCTGGCTGTAGACTACAGGGGGGCTGGCTGGCTGTACACTACAGGGGGGCTGGACTGGTGTACACTACGGGGGGCTGGCTGGCTGTATACACACGGGGGGCTGGCTGGCTTACACTAGGGGCTGCTGCTTACACGACGGGGGGTGGCTGCTGTACACTACGTGGGGGGCTGGCTGGCTGTACACTACGTGGGGGGCGGCTGGCTGTACACTACGTGGGGGCTTGTCACTACGTGGGGGGCTGGCTGACACTACGTGGGGGGCTGGCTGGCTGTACACTACGTGGGGGGCTGGCTGGCTGGCTGTACACTACGGGGGCGGGCTGGCTGTACAACTACGTGGTCGTGGGGGGCGGCTGCTGTACACTACGTGGGGGCTGGCTGGCTGTACACTACAGGGGGCTGGCTGGCTGTACACACTACGGGGCTGGCTGGCTGTACCACGTGGGGGGTGGCTGGCTGTACACTACGGGGTGGGCGGTTGGCTGCTACACTACGTGGGGGGGGGGCGGGCTGGGCTGGCTGACACTACGTGGGGGGCGGCTGGCTGGCTGTACACTACGTGGGGGGCTGTGGCTGGCTGTCCTACGTGGGGGGCTGGCTGGCTTGTACCTTACAGGGGGCTGTCTGGCGCTTATACTGGGGGGGGGGTCTGTGACCAATGCTTTTCCCACCCGGGCTTATACTTGAGTCAATAGTATTTCCATTTTTGTGTTAAAATTAGGGGTCTCGGCTTATACTCAAGTATTTACGGTAGTTTAAAGTGTAGTTTAGTTTAGGCAGTATTTTGGGTTGGGTTAAAAATTATTAGGGCTCAGTGTGTTACTGGGTACCTACCATCAGATCTACCTTGGTAGTTTCCTTTAAGTGATACATTTACAGTCTTAAGGCTTTTTATCACCATTAAATACACTAACCCAAGTTCCTTGGCAGAATCCATATTGGTGAGGGCATAAACATATAACTTTTAATATAATGGTTAAAGGTAGCACGATTCTAATCACCTCAACAAGAAACAAACAGAGCCGTGACCAGAGTCCAGAAACACAGTATGCTGACCAGTTCTAAATATTGGTACGCTTAGAGGGTACATATGACCACACATATGATGCAACCACAAACAGCATGAGGTATATAAACTCAGATGATGATGGGGTAAACTAGGAACTCCTGTGAAGAGAAATATCCAACTGCAAACACATACAGCATCATAGTATAGACTCAAGATGGGGGATTACCATGAAAAGAAAAAGAATTGGAATAATCTCACCCATCCCGTAGTAGGACAAGACGAGGGTAGTAGATGAGGGTCGCAGGCACCTCTGGTCAGGAGAAGATGAGTAATGCCCGTACTAAGCCCTCTACTACACTCGCCCTATATGCCCACGTATAGCTCCCGTCCTGACAAGGACGGTCCCAGGTATCCCTATTATATGAGTAACCCTGGTAAGCCCCTATGGGTACCAAATTCAAAGGCGTTCCGACGCGTTTCCGGTGCCGCACTGAGGTGCACTTCAGCATGAAAATTGATTTTTAGTTCATAGTCTATAGGGGGTCTGACAGTGGTCACAATGCTGGATAAGCAATGGCCAATCCATTCCGTTTGTGACCGGCTAGTACATAGTGAGGGTATTAAGGTTGTCGGTGAATAGGTGCCCCCCCCAAACTTTACAGCTCTTCATATTGGTCCACAGGCCTCATTCACATATAGGCCAATAATGACCATCAGTCGTGTACAAGTGTCCATACGATTGGATGCGAAAAATCATTTAGTGATAGTAAGTTAAGCAGTGTATAACTAGCTGGCGGGTACCAGTTTGCACCTCACCACGTGCACCGCCATTGAATTCCATCCAGCGTTCCTCCCCACGTGTTTATGATAACCAAAGGGTACTCGGTCGGTTATCATCGCGGCGCGTCACTCCTTCCTGTGTCGCGACTAATTCACTACTCCGTACCACGCCGACTACATCAACAGATAGGAGTAACCAAGGAGGACACGAGGTTGGTTTTGGAGACGTGGCTAGGCAGACCAAATTGTCGGCAGCCCTCGTTCACATCTCCTAGACCCATCCTAGTGTTTAAAGGAGTTGCATATTCAGTCTTGGATGGAAAGATTCACATCCATTACCTTCATACAAACATAGGACACATTAGTTACCCTGGGACATCCCCATAATCGTGACCTCCATTGGCCACGCCAATGAACTTACAACCATGCGGGAGACACGAGTAAGATCAGGTTTTAGAGGCTCCTTGTTTAAGACGCTCAATCCAGAGGTGTGAGACGGTGGACGCCTGATCTAAGAGGGAAGCCAAATGGATTCTTACTGGTGGGGTGGTACAGGGTTATCCCCCAAAGGCCTCTCGTACGAAAAATGATCCTACGCCCATTTATCTGATTTAAGTGTGTTCACTGATAATATGTCTCGATTCCTTTTCCGAGATATGTCGGTTGTTCGCCAAAACTTTGACTGTACAATTAGCTAATTTGTGTACCTATAGTTTGTCTTGGTGTTGTATTCACTAGCCTCCAAACCAACTAAATATCATTTGTTTCTAGAGGTGTACGTTAGTGTTACCACCATGTGCCCATTTATCATTCCCTGCGTTTTCCGAATATATACGGCTAACCCCTACTTGACGCGATATACTGTTTGCCTTATCCTTCGGTTTTGGGTTATTCCGGTTAATATTTCACTTCATCAAAGGGGGCCATCCGGTACTAATGTGTCCTATGGTTGTAATGAGTAGATGTAACTTATCAGCCATCCATGACTGAATGTGCACTCCTTTAACCTAGGACTGGTCTAGGAGACTGTGAACGGGGTGCTTCCTGACAATTTGGCAGGCCGTCCGCCACGCCTCCAAGCCACAACTCGTGTCTACCATCTCGTTACTCTATGTCTGATGTAGACCGTTGGGATGGAGTACGCGGGGTACCGAAGTGACATAGTCGCGACACAGGAAGTGACGCGCCGCGACTGATACCGACACGGAAAGTACCTCCTTTAGTATCAATCACACGGGACGACGCTGGATGGAAGCCATGGCGTTGCCGTGGTGCGCACTCTGATTTGCACTGGTACCCGTCCCAGTCTTTGTTCAGTCACTGCTGAAACTTACTACTACTAATTGATTTTCGCATAATCGTCCATGCGACCTGTACACTGCTGATTCTTCCCGGGTATCGCTTCCCGATGTTGGCTTATCCTAGATTGAATGAGGCCTGTCGCCGACCTAATAGTCGAAGAGGCTTGTAAAGTTTGTGGGTGGTGGGCACCTAGTCCCTACAATCGCTTAAATTCTACTCCATGTACTAGCGTTCACAACGGTGAACTGTATTGGCCAGTGCTATCCAGATTGCGACCACTGTCAGACCCCCTTAGGACTAGACGAAACTAAAATCAATTTTCCCTGATGAACAAGTGCCACACTAGTGCGGCCACCGGAAACGTGTCGGGAACGCCTTCGAAATTTGAGTACCCCATAGGGCTGTACCAGGGTTTACTCTATATAATAGGGATATACCTGGACCGTCCTTGTGCCAAGGGACGGGAGCCTATACGTTGGGCATAAGGGCAGTGTAGTATGGGCTTTAGTAGGGGCAGTTTATCATCTTCTCCTGCCAGAGGTGCATTCGCCGTTCATCACTACCCTCGTACCTTTGTCCGTCAATCAGGGAGGTTGAGACTATTTCCATGTCCTTTTGCTTTTACATGGTAATCCCCCCATCTTTATCTATACATTGATGGCTGGAGTTTTGCTTTGGATATTTTCTCTTCACAGTCAGGTTCCTATTTACCCCATCATCATGCTTGAGTTTTGGTATATACTCCTGCTGTTTGTGTTTGCATCATACGTGTGTGGTCTATTGACCTCTAAGCGTACCAATATTTAGACCCTGGTCCAGCATCCTGCTTGTTCGCTCTGTCCGGTCGAACTTGCCTGTTTTTTCTTTTTTGTATGAGGGCTGATCAGCTGTAAAATTGGCTTAGTTGACTGTATATCCGTCACTCTCCCTTTGGATTAGGCTCGTATCTTGAGGTTTGCAGGTTGGCCGGAAAGAGTAATTTGATTAAGTAGGGGGTTATTCTGAGTTAAACAGTAGCCACCACCTTTATCAGTTTAAGCGGTGGTGCTAATATCTGTTAGGCCTTTTCATGCGTTTTCACGTATGTAATTGCCCCCATGTGAGTTTTAACTTGAGCACTCAGCATGCAAACATCTCTAACAATGTATAGAGGAAGATTCGCTCATGAATCAGTTTTTGATGAAGAATTGAACCTTTCAATATCATCTTCTTTTTCTCGCGGGGACAGCTCACCAACGTGTTTGAGTCCATGGGCACATTCTGCAGTACACGATCACCTGAAGGCTCAGCTCTATACCTACTAGTACTTCTTGTGTGCCAGTGGCACATGTAACGGAAGTAAACAGCAATCCAAATCCCAATTCTACATTAATACCTGTCCACTTTTGGACCGTATATGTGGAATGAATCAGACTCCGAGTGGTTAGTTTTTAAAAAAAAAAAATACTGATATAAAAAAAATAAAATCATAAACCATATTAGGCATTGCCCGCCACAATAATCAAAGTCGTATTTGTCAGCGCAAACCACCCGTACGAAACTGTAAATCTACTTTTTTGTATTGTTGCAACTAATAAAGTTGATCAAAAGATTTGTGACAAACCACAAATATATCAATTGTAACGTCCCCACCATCCTTCAATGAAGAGTGACACCTTGCAAACTTATACGCCAAAGTAACTCACTTTGAAACAACTATTAGCGTCAGATTGTGGACATTTTTATTTTGTAAAAAAAAAAGTAACTTTTTTTTTTTGAAAAAAAACCTATATAAATTGTGGATTCTCCTGTAATTGCACCCGAACCAAAGACACAGGAAGAAGTGTCATTTTAAGCCGTAAAAAACTGAACCCACAAGAAAATGGGAGCACGCAGCGTTTTTTCTGCCACTGCATTGGCAATTTTTTTATCTGCTTCCCAGTACAATGCATGGAAAGTAAATCTCCCCCCCCCCCCCCCCCCCCCCCCCCCAGGAAGTAGCATTGGTTGCACAGAAAACAAGCACCTCTAAAAGCTCCGGACATGGAAAAAGTATAAAGTTAAGGATTTTTTAGAAGGTGAGCAAAAATATGGAAACCCAAACAACAAAATGGGCATTTGTGGGAAAGGGTTTAAAGGGCGCCCCGCCGATTCCATCAGCTCTCATAGAGATGAATGGACAGAACGGCCGATTCGTCCTCTTTAATCTCAGGGAGCAACAAGGAGTCCAACGAGGTCACCCAGGACCTTTTGGACACCAATTCTCATGATCTGTTGGGGTCTCATCACTGAGACCCCCACCGATCAGCAACTTAGGCCTTATCCTTTCGTAGGCGAACTTGTTTATGGAAGAACCTCTTTAGGATTACCACAGTCCTTTTATCTTCAGATCTTTGTTCTTTCCTCGCAGGTCATAACGCAGATGACATTGCGGAACACGTCCTGATAATTTCCTTCGAGGGGACATACGCTCTGTTACGTCGTTGCACACAGCGTAACCACGGCAGCGAAGGCCCATCCCGCGTTGTAAGCCTCTGAAATACGCTTACGAGAAGGAGATTGTGCTTTACGACCTATTTCAAGAAGCTGAGCTATTCTCCACCGAGTGCATCTACTCCCCTAACGCCTATCGGGGTCACCCCGCGCTTCCTGAGGATCTGGAGGCCTTGCGACCAGCGCCATCAGGACATCATCCATTCGGGGAAACCCTCGGTGAAGGAAGACGTCCGGATGCCCGTCCAGGGAACGTGTATCGTTGCGGCTACATCTCTAGCCAGGGACTGTCAAGGCTTGCGTATTGTTAGAGGGTCTGAATCGTGGTCTACCAAGCTGGCTCGCAAAACCATAAACTTCACCAATAAGCTCTCTGGCGCAGAACCTCCTGAGATGAGGCTGAAACGCGAAAGCTGAAGGTTGTGGACTTCTAGTGGTCGGCCGGAAATTATTGGTCACTTATCTGATCTCCACAGGATGGGGGGGGGGGGGGTACAAAGCGAATGGGTTGGGTTCAACCATTGGGGACTCTACCGATCATCAGACTAGGGGTCCCTTAAGGACGGAGGGAAGGTCAGGCCGGAGTGATGCCCCTCTTATTGTCACTCTTGGCCCCGTAGTCTCTGGTTGACCATCGCTCCCGGTAAGGGGCAACCCCCTGTCTTGGGTAGAAGATAAGACTTGAGACTTCTCCCGGTTTTATCCGTCGTAGGGAACTCTCGATGACTCCTGTGTGCTCGGCCATATTGCGTCTTCCAGAAACAAATCATTTTACTCTATTTTTTTAGTTTATACATTGTTTCATTTACCATTTAGAAATAGTCGATTATTATCCCGTTGGCTGTTACCAAAGATGTGTAGAGCAGGAGGTGCAGGACGGGCTCCGAATGGGACTATCTGTAAGTGTAATAAGTGTAAACAACAGTAAAAGTTTTATGTGGAATTTTTAGATTTGGTTTGTATTAATAGACTAATAAAATTTTTTTATTTATGTATCGTGACTCTTCTTATATCTGTTATTCATGGCCTCCTTCCTTCTAAAATCAACTTTTTCGAATAATGCTAATGAGCCTGAAGTGCTCTGGCCTTCACAGGCTGTTACACTGTGCAGAAGTGCTTCCCCCTCCCACTGTGCAAGATTACAGGAGGCAAAGTGGGGAAGTGCTCCTGCACATTGTTACAGCCTATGAAGTAACAGCACAGAGGGGCTCTGGTAACACCCCCAGGAGCCCTTTGGGCTTATCAACATAATTTAAAAAGTTGATTTTACAAAGAAGGATTCCATGGATAACAACAGATATAAGATTACCACAGTCCCGGTGCCTGGATCTATGAGGAAGTGTCTCTGGTTTATCACAATGGATTTTGGTGGTAGATTTCCTTTTAAAGGCTTGGAAATTATCGATGGAGACTGTAGGCAAGTAGGCCTCGTCATGATTACCCATAGTCGCTTGTCCTTCCGTCCCTTTTGAGTTGAATAGAGTCCTGTAAGGCTATGAGATCAGGCAGTGGCAGCTTGCTGATGGTTTCCACCATGAATACAGCTTTCATGTACATATACACTGATACTGACCATAGAGCCAGTGTAAATATGGACCATGCATCCGTCCGGCTGCAGGATATAAGCAGTGATAAGGTAATACACATCTATCATACCTATGAGTCTGGTGTATTCATGAGTTTAGTGCTGTACATGTAGTGTTTGGCCGACTGCTGTGTATACCTGTAGGAGAATAAGCATGTCCCTTATAGGACACCATAGTCACATGACGCTCCTTTGTTCTTTTCAACTCTTTTATTCTTATGTTTTTTTAAAAATCATTTTCAGATAATAAATGACAAGAAGCAAGTTACGTATAAAATCCTGCGTGAACAAGTATTTGCATTAAGACCCTCCCAAAATGGCATCACATTGAGTAGTATCAGGCTGGCAATACAGGTGTCCCAGCCGTGTGTCCCTACTTTAAGGTGATGTGAAAGGAAACCTACCATTTGATTTGATGCATTATGAAGCAAACGTACCTTGAGACTGCTGTAGCTACACTGATGCAGAAACATATCTTGTTTAATCCCTGTGCTGAGTGGTTTTGCTGAAAAAACAATTATAACAAGTTCAGCGCTTCTCCTAGCACATAAGTTATGCACTGCAGGAGAGGATGATGTAATCCCAGGGTTGTACCTGAAGGCAGAAGTAATCAATCACTGCACCATCCCTCAACTGCTGTGTATGAGTCATCCAGTTGATTAGTGCTGTCCTCGTGTGTAATACAAGTTCCGTGTAACTTGTGCAATCCAGCTTTCCCAATGTCCTGAATGTTAATTGTTTTTTTTTGTTTTTTTTTTCCCCAGTAAAACCACTCGGTTCAGGGATTAAACAAGATATGTTTCTGCATTAGTGTAGTTACAAAGTTTTCAGGGTGTGTTTACTTCATAATGCATCAAATCGTAGGTTTCCTTTTTAATGTTTTCGTAAAAACTTTATTTTACATGAAAATTAGTTTTTATTACATTTCAGAAAGAGGAGGAATTATATTAATTGTGAGGTTTGTTTGATTCCCTTGTTTCAAAAACTGGAAAAAAAAAAAATCTACTTTGACTGTAAGTGCCGCGTGTTTCTATTCTATCTGGGTTGGGGCTTATTTTCAGAGGATGGTCTTATGGGTTTTTTTTTTTTTTTTTTTTTTTTTTTTTTTTTTTTTTTCCAACAAACCAAAATAGCATTTATTTTTAAACAAAAATAAAAATATAAATATCTCATCGTCATCATAACTGCGAATCCTGAATTCCATGATGAATTTCTTGTGAATCATTGGAGCCTCTCAAGTCCAACATTGGCACACACCTTACGTGAACCCTTCTTGCCCATGTAGCTCATTGTATCTTTCTACTCTCACCTCCTCCTCCTTTCACTATTCTGCCTTCAGTTGACAGACTTCAATCAACCGTAACTTCTGGTGTCATTTTAAAGCGAAGAAACTGCCATTTAATGTTGCACAAGGATTGTGTTTCTAGATGCTACAGAATCGGAGATATTCACTGGTTGGAAGTGAGTGTTATATGTGATAATCACTCTCCCAACTGTTATACAATTCTTGTGTGATATTGTAGGGGAAATTATACCCTTTAAAATGACACCAGACCTATGTTTCTGGATGCTACAGTTCCAGAAATATAGTCTCATGTAAGTAGTAGTTATTTTCCAGGGCACATATTTAAGCTTTACTTTAAAAAAAAAAAAAAAAAAATGATGTCCAAGCTTATTGTGGTAGAGAAATGTGGCAACAT
This sequence comes from Engystomops pustulosus, assembly GCA_019512145.1. NCBI lineage: Eukaryota > Metazoa > Chordata > Amphibia > Anura > Leptodactylidae > Engystomops > Engystomops pustulosus. The sequence continues at coordinate 126,669 of WNYA01000615.1, forward strand.
TTTTGTACACAGGGGGCAGTATTATAGTCGTTATATTCCTGTACACAGGGGGCAGTGTTATAGCAGTTACATTCTTGTACATAGGGGACAGTATTATAGTAGTTATATTCCTGTACATAGGGGGCAGTATTATAGTAGTTATATTCTTGTACATAGGGGGCAGTATTATAGTAGTTATATTCTTGTACATAGGGGGCAGTATTATAGTAGTCATATTCTTGTACATAGGGGGGGGGGCAACTTCACTCAGGTTACTATATAAGGGGTATTTTGTGTCTTTATGTGGTAGTGACCACCATTTGACCCTGCTATGTGGACTGGACTGGATCTTTATTTACAGCTTGCATTTCCAGATATGTATCTAGCTTCCTGTGTCTCTGTAGATCACAGAACCATAAGATGAAAGATGAGATGCTCAGAATCCACCGCAGGTTATTTATGCAGCTTTGGCAGGGACTAGAGTAGAAGTTAGATGGAAACTTAGTATCTATAGGAAAGTGATGTGATTGGTCACTTTGTTACAATGTAGAGGATTCTGTTATCACTGGATAAGAAGAGAATCAGACGGAAGAAGTTCTGAGAAGATGAGATCCGGGGAGATGATGGGTCAGGGGGCTTTATGGGGGTCCGGACCTTCTCATATCTACTGGATGTCATGGTGGAAAGTAGTATCACCAAGCTAATGGTATCACACATGACTTAGATACACAGCTCCACAGACTGTATCACACATGGCTTAGATACACAGCTCCACACAGGACAGGCTTAGATACAGCATACAGTATCACACAGCAGCTCCTCTCACCCTCCTGTATTGCAGGGGATCAGACGCTGACATGGGGACCTGGAACTGTTTGCCGCTTTTGCTTCTGGGTAAGTAAATGGACATTGGGTTTTCTGACTAAAGCTTTGATCACAGAACACCCCTGGGGGGCGCTACACATGATGTGTCCTGGTACAGGGGGCTGCAGCATCTACTAACCCAAACCCTGTTTAACAGAACCATCATACTGGGCTTTGGGACAAACTTAGTGGGGCCCTGAGGTCTCAGGGTCAGTGACCCTAAAGGTCACAGATTACAATAGCACTAGAGTATTATAAGATGAGCATCTAATCTGTATCTTTCCAGAGTATGGAAAATCGGTATAAACCTTTAAATTTGCATATTTTATGTCCCAGACCCAAACGTGTCCCCTTAGTGCAGATGGCTGATAACAGAAAGCAATAGATCAGGTTATTCTCCAGTTTCTAATAATTAAACTCTTTCCAACCCTATTTTGCAGCGCTGCCATCCGTCCTCTCAAGGGCATATACAAACGAAGGTACAGTAAGTAGCCGTGCCAGGATATATATATATATGTGTACTTTTTGCTTATGTTATGTGAGTATTTTGGATGCCATTGCATTGATTTTTCCTGGTACCGGTCCGATATCGCCCTGTGTTTTCTATGACTCATTTTGCACTGGAATTTTGCACCAGAAATTTGTGCTTGGTTTTGCAATGTAAGCCACGCCCCCTTTTGGAACAAGCCACACCCCTCTCTTTCGAAAAGCAGCTCAGGTGCGCCCAGCTTGACTATAAAGTGACACCAGACTAAAATAACTTCCTGACACAGACCATTACAGGAGGAGGCAGCGGTCCAGGAGTTCCCACAATGCACCACACTATAATGGCGCTGACTCCTGATACCTGACAACCCTCTCCAGATCCACCATCTATCACCATCCATCCCCCTTTTAAAGGAAATCTAACTTCAAAAATCCATCCTGATAAACCAGCGACACTTACTCATAGATCCAGCCACCGGGACTGCGATAATCTTCTCATAATCTAAATCAACTTCCTTCCGAATCAACTTTTACAATTATGCTAATGATCCTGAAAGGCTCTAGTGGGCATTGCCACAGTCCCTCCTTGCTGTAGCTTCACAAGATGTTACACTGTCTCTTCCTTGCTCCCTCAGCACTCCCTCTCTCTGTGTGATGTAATCTCACTGCTGCAAAGGAGGTTTCAGCACACAGTGGGTGGGAGGAAGTGCTTCTGCAAAGTGTAACAGCCCGTGAAGCTACAGCATTGAGGAGCTCTAGTAACATCCCCAGACTTATCTATCATCATCTATCATAGTCCTCTATAGTCCTGTATTTCAGGTTCTGTACACAGTGTAACAGCTTGTGAATCTGCAGCATGGAGGAGCGCTGGTAACACCCCCAGAGCCTATCTATCATCATCTACCATCATCTATCACAGTCCTCTATAGTCCTGTATTTCAGGTTCTGTACACAGTGTAAAAGCCTGTGAATCTGCAGCATGGAGGAGCTCTGGTAACACCCCCAGAGCCCTTTGTGCTCATTAGCATAATTAGGGGATTTTAGAAGGAAGGAGGCCATGAATAACAAATATAAGAGGATTACCACAGTCCCGGTGCCTGAATCTATGTGTAATGTCCCTGGTTTATCAGTATAGATCTTTGTGGTAGATTTCCTTTAAAACACAAAAGTAATTAGACTGGAATTGTATTTTTTTTGTCCATCCTTTTACAGAAAGGGTTATTAAAAGTTATTCAATGAGCCTTATGTCCAGCAAATATGGCAAAATTAAAAAACGCAATTGGTCCATAAAAAACAATCCCTCGTACAGCTACGGCTAAAGAAAATGGAAAGGTTCTGGGTTCTGGGAGAGGACGCTGCTTTGCCCCAGAAATTCCATATCTGCCCTTGTATAGGGTCAGTCTTAGTGTTGGGGTTTATTTTGATCTGTTTTGCCCTTGGGGATGTAACATTTGTCTCTCCTGCAGATTCGCTCATGTACCCATATGGAGAAGCCTATGGAGACATAACCACTCCCGAGGATGATGATGGAGGCACAGACAGCATCGCCCTGACACATTCAGTGACCTTCTTCTCAGAAACGTACGGAAGTCTTCATGTAAGTCCATGATACAACAGCGCGAAGGATAAACTGTGACATCATCTATTGTCAGTAGTGATGTAGTAATGGGTCAGTGTTATCTATATAGAGGGGATATAGATATTTTCCTCGTTATTTTTTTCCTTTTCTTCTGTATCAGGTAAACAACAATGGCGCGATCTCATTTAATGGTCCGGTGACTGCGTACACTCCCGATGGATTCCCCATTCCAGAATTCTGGATGATCTGCCCCTACTGGGCGGACGTGGACAATGAATGTGGAGGTGATATATTTTTTAGGCAGACGACGGAGGAGGAGTTAATGCAGCGTTTATCTAAGGATGTCAACGAAGTGTTTCAAGGCTTAAAATTTAAGTCACAATGGGCCTTCATCGTGACCTGGGATAAAGTAGCGTACCACGGAACCGAGTCCAACAAGGTGAACATCTCACCAGGCCAGGGTTCTGTCCGCACCATCACTGTGCATCTCCTTATAACATCATGATGATGGATGTGACTAAGGCTCCTCTCCTTCTCTTTCCCAGACTAACACCTTCCAGGCCGTCATTGCCGTTGACTATCACCGGACGGTTGTTATATTTAACTACTTAGACATTCAGTGGACAACGGGCACTGCGAGTGGAGGAGACGCATTGACCGGTCTTGGAGGCATCACTGCCCAGGTATGTAGATAGGATCCACTTCTTAAAGGCAAAGTTGACCTGGAAGGGTGGATTCAGACAGCCACGGGCCCTGGATTTTGGGAATTTATATCGCTTTCTGCCTATTTTCATGGTTTCAGGACCCTTGGAGGACCTTCAAAGGTCCTGAAATGGCTCTTGTGTACATGTTTATTGAGAGCAGGAACAGATGTACGAGGATTTCTTGGGTGCAGGTCCTTCTCAGTATAAAATTTGGTGGTTGGTTTGGGTGGGGATTGGCCCTCTCCGAGGTTGGGCCCCGTGCTACTGCCCAAACCACCTGTATTATAATCCCCTACTGGGCAGTCATTATAGACTAGATAGACCAATAAATATTGTAATTCTATTAATAAATTTCACACAGGCCGGATTCAACGCAGGACTCAAATACTTCAACATACCCCTCTCCAGAACCCCCCACATTGTGAACATTAAGTCTTCCAGCAATATTGGTCGTCCTGGACGTTGGATCTTCATGGTGCATGATTTCCAGGTGCCCGGTGGCTGCATCCATCAAGGTATCTATCTAGTGGTGCCTTATAGGTAACGCGTTTGGGGGTCCTTTCCTGAACACCCCTCCAAAGGAGGCCTAAATATGGGTGCTAGGTAACACACTGTGGCCCCAATAGGTTATGTTCGGCTGAGGACTATCCTGACCACATACTGTATAGGACATGTAATATGGCCTGGTATCAGGTCCCTTAGATGTATGGCTACTCACTTCTTCTTCCTGGGACTGGTTACATTTCCATCTCTTTGCCTGCCGTGGGTGTTTATGGTAAGATTATCAGAACTGAATATGGAAGATGCATCGACCTTATATGTTCTCATTAATCCCCCTTTACGAACCACACACATTACCTGTTAGATGTCTTTATACATGTTCCACTGGTGCTTCTATCTATTGATGTCCTCTGTTCGAGTCATGGAGGCGGGGAGCTTCGGCATACAGTCAAGCTACCCCGCCTCCTCACTATTGATGACACTGGTAACCCACCCCTCCATAGGAACGAGGGAGTTAAGAGAGAAGTTGTCTGTGTGTCTCGCTGAAGAGAGGGAGGGGTGAAGAGGGAGCTGATTTCTCTTCAGCGAGTCACATACAGCCAACATCTCTCAAAGATCCCTCGTTGCTGAGTTGGGCTGGGCTAGCAGTGTCACGGGCAGTTAGGAGGCGGAGCAGGGTGACTGTATCCATTGTGACTTTAGTTACAGAGGGCGTCAATAAAAGTGTTTTCTAGAAAACGGTTACTCTAATTCCATGGATAAAGGATTAGTAACACACATAAAGACATTTAAAACAGGCTTCGTGAGGTTTGTCGGAAAGATTGCAAGTGACAGGTTCCCTTTAAGGAAGTTTCCATTTTACAGGGCTCAACAAAAAGCATTGGTACTCCCAAAAACTAGTCCTGATGACCATCTGATGTTCATACTGCCAATGTCCTTCATAGTGGAAACCCTTTCCGGGCCCCATTGAATGTATTTGAAGTATCTAGTTGTCCCCTTTAAGGCTGAACACCTTCTTTACTTAGGACAGACTGGTTGCTCGGGATTTACATGGACCACACATCCTCCATAGCAACCCTTATGACTACTCAGTTCAAAGCTAAGTTGTCTCTGAGCTGGAGGCCTCAAGAGAAGAGGCTTGGAGATTCCCAAAAATATCATTTTGTCAGAAAGGCATGGGGTTTTGTGATGTACAAGCCCTAAAATAATCACGATTCCTAGAAAATCACTGGGAATTGTGATTATTTTCCCCTTTCCATCTGCCCTGGCTCTTGCTACAGCCGGGGACCGTCCAATCCTCAACCATCACTGGTAATTCTACGCCAGGCAGGACCTGGAATACCATCATACACCAGCACAGTCGCTCATGCGAATAAACCAGAAGGCCGGAGTCTCCTGATGTATCGGGTGGCCCCAGAGGTACGGTGTTCCATCATACACTTCGCGTCCTGACGTGTAATAAATCTCCCCCAATGTCTCAGCTTTGCTTCTAATGTTCCTTCTCTGGTCACCTTACAGACAGTTTCCTTAATTTTGGACAAGTCATGTGGAATGATGACAGCTGCAGCCACAAATGTTCCTGTAAGCACAACGGGAAAGTGCAATGTGATGCAAAGCCTTGCGATGAAGGTCTCGTCTGTCTGCCCTCAGGACGACACTTCATGTGCCAGATCAACGAGGAAGACTGCTAGGTGTCCAGCTAAAGGTCTTCTGATGGGTCTCAGAGCCTTGGGCCTGGTTTCTTCGCTTATATTCCTTTCTCAGTCTATCAGTTTAATAAACAAAAGTTTTAGGTATCAAAGATAGAACCAACCTTATCCCTCTTCCTCCATCATGTCAAACAAAATATTCGAAAACCACCTTGCGAATCCATGAGATCTAAATGAAATACAACCAAGTTATTGGTGAGAAGAAGAAGACTTCTCTTCTTCGACACATTCTATGATGTCCTACAGTGGTCTCCAGTCTCCTCCATCATGGTTCAGAGATTGAATGGAGCCAACGTGGTCTACCGTCCCTGGGCTTTCGTCAAGTATCATGATTTACTCCAGTCTTTTTCTCTCTGTCTTAGTTTTTTCTATTTAGCCTGACCAACCATTAAAGAACTATCTCAGCTCCTGTCTACTCTGCAGTTGTTCTTCTTCTCTAATGTCCATACTCATAATCCTGTACCTCAGACATTTCACTCAAGGTTTTGGACAAGATGTTGGAGCTTCTTGGGGTAGGACGTTGGAGGCACATTATTAGATTTGTTGATTCCAAACGAAGGTACTCCAACCTCTTGACCAAAAACTTGAGAACAAACTTCAATGGTCTTCTGCTTAATTGTAGAGATATTTCCTACACCCAGAGACTCAGACGGGTGTTGGCCAATATCCAAGCTCCTTAGGCCAACATCTATCTTGCCCAACCTTCTCATACAAGTGAAATCTGTGGGAACTTGACCAAGTGTGCAGGTACCTTCTGCAGTCAAGAATTGGGCATTTAGAAAAAGACCTGCCAACCTGATCTTCTCGACTTTAGTGGTTGGTAGGACCTCATACACATTAGATGTTTTTGAAATCTTGGCCCATAAATGTTGACTGTGTGGTTGACTTCCTAATTTTCTTTAGAACTGATGTGGAATCTTCTTCCTCTCCATATAGTAATTTCTTTCTTATCTATACAAATCCTGACTTGTCATAGATCACATTATTGGTGTCCATTATTCTTGACATGTCCATTAAATGAAATCTTAGACCAAGGCTGAAGGAGCCTTCTATATAAAGATGTAACTCCTTGTGTTTTTGTGACATTACTCTTGGTCAGAGCCAATGGTCCATCATTATGATCCTCTGATATACACTATAGAAATAATTTGGCGGGAGAACATGTTTCTGGACATTCCCTTTAAGAATACATAAATATAAAAACAAGTCACAACATAAATGTATGGTTTCACTTGGAGAGTTTTCAACTGAATTAAAAATTGAGGGATACATCATACAGCAAGTACACACAAACATAACATATCTGCATTACCTTCCTCTAGATCAGGGGTAGGGAACCTATGGCTCGGGAGCCAGATGTGGCTCTTTTGTTAGCTGCCTCTGGCTCTCAGACAAATCTTTAATAAATAGTGATGGCCGCTGTGTGTGTGTCTTAGACTTATCACTGGACACAGGCAGCGATGTTACCGCTGCCTACGTCCTTTGTACGACCGAGGTGCCATCGTCTAAGCCTGGGTCAAAGAGAAGAGCATGGGAGCGATGAGGATCTGGATGCAGGGAGCGCTGGTAAGTGAATATTATTTATTTTTTTTTGCTGTGACTGCCTAGCTACCGGGGGGCATGTGCTGTGGCTACCTATCTACTGGGAGTATGTGCTGTGGCTACCT
>WNYA01000616.1:7237-107413 GCA_019512145.1 Engystomops pustulosus
TCTCACTGAAGTCCAGAACACTCTCACTGAAGTCCAGAACACTCTCAGTGGAGTAGATGTATCTGTCTCTAAGTCATCAGTAAAGAGAAGACTCCATGAAAGTAAATACAAAGGGTTCACATCTAGATGCAAACCATTCATCAATTCCAAAAATAGACAGGCCAGAGTTAAATTTGCCGAAAAACACCTCAAGAAGTCAGCTCAGTTCTGGAAAAGTATTCTATGGACAGATGAGACAAAGATCAACCTGTACCAGAATGATGGGAAGAAAAAGGTTTGGAGAAGAAAGGGAACGGCACATGATCCAAGGCACACCACATCCTCTGTAAAACATGGTGGAGGCAACGTGATGGCATGGGCATGCATGGCTTTCAGTGGCACTTGGTCCCTTGTGTTTATTGATGACATAACAGCAGACAAAAATAGCCGGATGAATTCTGAAGTGCACCGGGATATACTTTCAGCCCAGATTCAGCCAAATGCTGCAAAGTTGATCGGACGGCGCTTCATAGTACAGATGGACAATGACCCCAAGCATACAGCCAAAGCTACCCAGCATGCATTTCACTTGCTCAAATCCAGACTTAAGACGGAAAGAGCCACAAACAAGCAAGACCTGAAGGCTGCGGCTGTAAAGGCAAAGCATTAAGAAGGAGGAAACCCAGCGTTTGGTGATGTCCATGGGTTCCAGACTTAAGGCAGTGATTGCCTCCAAAGGATTCACAACAAAATATTGAAAATAAAAATATTTTGTTTGGGTTATGTTTATTTGTCCAATGACTTTTGAGCTCCTAAAATGTGGAGTGTTTGTAAAGAAATGTGTACAATTCCTACATTTTCTATCAGATATTTTTGTTCAACCCTTCAAATTAAACGTTACAATCTGCACTTGAATTCTGTTGTAGAGGTTTCATTTCAAATCCAATGTGGTGGCATGCAGAACCCAACTCGCCAAAATTGTGTCACTGTCCAAATATTTCTGGCCCTAACTGTATAAGGCTCAAGACAGATGATATTCCAGACCCCAGGCCAGATAATATTACTGGAGATCCACAGAGCAGACTATAAACAGAAAGCCGAGAGCAGGAGCGACAAGACAGACTTGACGAAGTCATAGAGAAGGGAGAATGCAGGGAATGCAACTGCTAGGACAGGACAGTGGAAGAGATCCCAGCCAGGGAGGCAAGAGACCATATACAGGCCCTGCCAGGGGTGCACCGAGAGGCCCAAACCTGGAACCTGCAGCTTTAACCCCTGCTCTGCTGGAGGGTGCTGCACTGCCCAAATCTGGGACCTGCACTGCCCAAATCTGTGACAATGTATTAGAATTTGGGCTATGAATTGCTGTGTAACTGATGCAGGGTCCTGTACGGGCTTGAAATGCTTTTTATGTCAGTAATTGTAACTAAAATAAAAGAATTTCCCCAAAATTTGGACATGTACCATCATGATCTGCACCGGCATCATATAGGAGGTGTTCCCAGAAGTAAAAAAAAACATAAGTTGTGTGTCCTTAAAAAGTAGCGATGGATAAAAGAATTTTTAGCTGTTGGTATTGAGATTGATAGACAATGTATCAGAGTTTTCATCAATGATTGCAGGACCCGCAGTGTGTTACTATTACTGAATACAATTCCATAATAATCCTCGAGTATAACATCTCATCTTGTGTATTGGCTGCTATAAATAATACGTCCTGTGGGGTTCGCTGGACAGTAGCCTTGGAGCAGATGTACATTACTACTACTTACTGCCGGACACTTTACTCATCAGCTTTTAGTGCTTCTGCGGCTAATTACTCGGCCATTAGTGGATTGGAAGGTCACACTGGGTCAAACACAGTTAAAGGAGAACTCCGAAGAAAAGGTAATGTATCCGATATAGTAACATCTACTGATAATGGCGATGATTCATCTACAGTGATGCATGGAGTGCAGTCCTCTACGAGGAAGAAGAACATGTAGCAATATACATTCTGTGTATAGTCTGTGGTCAGCTTCTATTAGCACTTAATAATCTACAGTTAAAGGGATCTTCCACCAGTAGAAGTCATAACAATTCACTAGGATCATTGCAGTCTTCAGAAATGGGCCCCTCAATAAATATACATATTTGTTTACTTACAAATTTATACACTTTTACACACATTTTTATACGCATATGACATATGGCGTACAATGTGCAGCATAATATGTATATAATGGTACACATCCTCCACTCTTTAGTGCGTCAGGTCGGAAGACAGGGCCCCATAGCAGCTGCTTTGACTTCTACCAGTGTAGTTACCCCCTTGACTAGAATTCACCATCACTTCCTAATTGTTGGGAGTTTGACAGACCTGATATATCATCACAATTATACATTCAGGCCATTGCCATAGAAAGAAGGAACATCATGGTGACACCACAGACTTAGAGCAGTGTGAGGGCGGAGTGGAGCTTGCTGGGAGGACAGGATCAGTGTTCTATCAATCCCCTTGTATAGAGAAGCGTTGCTTCACCATTTTCTTTAATACATATCTATTGAATATGTGTTATACCCAGGACACAATTTTCTTTTTCCAGCTGGAACTGATTGTTGCCAGGGCCGGTACAGTACTGGGCATGTCTGGGCAAGTGCCGGGACCCAGAGCTGCTGGAAGGTGCCCACTTAAGGCTGTACATAAGGAATTTATGGGGGTGAGAGGGACTTTATATAAAATAACCATGAAAGCGATGTTTGGTCTGATAAACTATTTAACAGAAGACTATTTTAATTTCTGAATCTCTAATGCCGCCATGTGAGTTACTGCAAAGGGGCCCACTGAGGCTATGTCACCCAGGGGCCTAATGATACTTGGAGCCGACCCTGATTGTTGCATCACTATTACCTGTGTTCCAAATTCAGAAGATTGCTGGAAGCACAAACTGTAAATTGGGTTGTCTACTGAGGGGTGGGAGGGGGGGGGGGGGGGGGGGGGGGGGGGGGGGGTGTTGTCCTCACACTGTCACACTGCTGTGCTCTTGGTTCTATGTAATAAACTCTGACATGCACTGTGAGCTGTGAGGTCTTATATAGACAGGTTTGTGCTTTTCCTAATCAGGTCCAAGCTGTTTAATTAAACACAGCTGGACTCCAGTGAAGGAGTAGAACCATCTCAAAGAGGGTCAGAAGGAAATGGACAGCATATGAGTTTAATACGAGTGTCACATCAAAGGGGCTGAATACTTATGACCATGTGATATTTCAGTTTTTATTGTTTAATAAATTAGCAAAAATATCTACATTCCTGTTTTCTTTACGTCAAGCTGGGGGCAGAAGGCACATTAATAAGCAAAAAAAAAAAAAGAACTTTTAGGGATGTGAATACTTTCTGTACCCACTGTATGGTCATTGATGGTGACACATTTCATTTAATGAAATACATTTGCCAACTTGTTCCATTTCATATTATATTGTGGTTCTATGCTAGAAATGACTTCCAGATTATCAGAATTTCGGGATTATGATTCAGGATTATGCATTTATACCTTCAGGGTTGGAGCTTTTATAATGCTGTCGGTACCTTAGCAGCTCCTATAGAGTCAGCTGATAAATAATTAGTGAGTGGGGAGATAAAAGGATGATTAATTAGGGAGGGGTCCGCTTTTCCTGGCTGCCTGAAATCCCGCCGGAGCGCTGCGTTGCCTCGCAGTCATCTGTTGAATCACTTCTGTGTTCTGAGCTAAACGATATCTCTTTTGTGAACATAACTCCAGCGCTGGGGCTGCGCCTCCTGAGACATCTCCGGATAAGTATTCCTAAACTGCGCGGCATACGAACAACGCGCGGTAATGTAAGCGTCCCGCCGCATCTCACAGGCTGCTGATAATGGCTCTAAATGGGGCTATCGATTCAGTTTGTTGCTCTAGGAATAACTATTTTGTTTTTTAACAATTGAATAAAATCTAATGATTGATCTGGGGCCGGGATAAAGAAAAGGCAGGAGAGGCAAGTGTCCTGGACAGAGCCGCGATTAAAGGGGTACTCCCATTCCAGATGTATAGTGTTTGTTCACAGAACCATAACTAGAAACTTTGTAGACATTATAAAGATGGTTTTCCAGGAAATATAAAGTTCTGAGAGACCAGGAAGCAGTGACTTTACACCACCTTGTACTGACACTCCAACTCCGAGTCACTACTCAAAGTAAGAGTGTCATGTTATTTTAGCTTGTTCATGCTATTTGCACTGAAGATATCCAGCCCCCTTAGTCACAGCAGCTAGTAGCTACCGTGACTGAGGGGACTGGATTTTTTCAGTGCTGCAGCATGAATCCAGTCGAATGATGCAATGACTCTTTGGAAACTATGTGACCGGGGACTGGAAGGCCATTGTAAGAGAGTGTAAAGGCACTGCTTCTAGCCGCTCTGACCTATCTGAATGCCAGAGACACCAAGAATGGAAACAAGTAAGTTTATACACTGCTGAATTTATATATTCCCTGCATGACCCCTTTGAGTCTCTTGGGTCCAAGTGCAACAAGTAGATAGATGCTATCAAGTCTCAAAATTATCCAAACTGCAAGTAAATGCAGAGTTTACTGTGATGTAAGGAAACAGAGTCAGACTGCAAGCCCAGATATTCTCCTAATTCTGGGCTGGTCACCTCTGCATTCATTTACCACCTGGATGGTACTAAGGAACCTCGTGGTAACCGTACTGATATTATATATATATTCAGCACGGTTACCACTACAGCCCTGCAGTGCTGGGGTCCTGAGTTCAAGTCCCATCCAGGTCAACATCTGCAAAGAGTTTGTATGTTCTCTCCCTGTTTGCGTGGGTTTCCTCCGGGTCCTCCGGTTTCCTCCCACACTCCAAAACATACTGGTAGGTTGATTAGATTGTGAGCCCCATGGGGACAGGGAATAATTTGGGAAGCTTTGTGCAGCGCTGCGTAATCTGTGTGCACTATATAAATAAAGGAATTATTATTATTATATATATGCCATACAAGTTATGTATAGCGATTCCTCTTTAAAAAAAAAAAAAAAAAATGAACAGCTACTGAGATGATGTAAATTTTATGTACTATATTCTGGGCTAATTAATTTCCAAAAATATCTTTGGATCTGCAAGGTTAGAGACGAATGAGAAAATTGTGGACTGTTGTAGTCACCGCTAGGGGGAGCTAAATAGCTTAATTTATACTGTTTAATAGACATATAGGAGGATACAGCAATTTCTTAAACTACTTCTTGTCGTGGCTTAAGACATCCATCTAAAACTTTATCTATGTAATCTATGGCTCTGCAAAGGAAAAACAGCCTGTATAATGATATGTTAAGGGTTCATCTCGCTTTAATGATGGGTGTATTTGGTTTAAAAGAAAACCCTCTGCATGAAGTCAGTAAAAGCGATTATAACTATGACGATGATTGGTACCACAATGCAGCAAAGACTGCGCCATTCAGCCTGAGCGATAAAATATGCCCACAATTATATAATGTAACAATGTAAACAGTTACAAAGTGATTGACAATGTAATACTATTGGTGCAATGATTCAATGGAGAACATGAACCCAGGACCTCCCAATAGACAAGTAGGATTATGACAAGTCCTGGAATTATCGGTTTGGTGATGATTAGTGAGTCATTGCTGGCTATAGGGTCACCTACCGAGTCCATAATGAGTCCCTGGATGAGAAACTGGAGAGCCTGGAGGCTGACGATCGCATGTCTCAGCTGTCACCGCCAGAAAATTACCTGTGACGGAAACAAGAGAAAAGCTTATGACACAAAGGCTCAAAATGACGGTAATTTTCTTGCTTTCTTCTAGTTTACTGTTCATGGCTTAAAACACAAAAAAGAATGACTCATAAAATATAACAGGAATTGTGATTGAATGAACAACGCGCTTCACCATTATGTCACAGATAACATTGTCATCAGCCCCAGCACATTCACCAATCCCTGCATACCCCCTAACAGAGTGTACAATAGAGATAGCATGTCCTGGGTTATTACTGCCCCCTATGTACAAGAATATAACTACTATAATACTGCCCCCTATGTACAAGAATATAACTACTATATACTGCCCCCCCTATGTACAAGAATATAACTACTATAATACTGCCCCTATGTACAAGATATAACTACTATAATACTGCTCCCTATGTACAAGATATACTACTATATACGCCCCCTATGTACAAGATATACTACTATATACTGCCCCCTATGTACAAAATATAACTAATATAACTGCCCCCTATGTACAAGAATAAACTACTATAATACTGCCCCCTATGTACCAAGAATATAACTACTATATACTGCCCCCTATGTACAGAATATAACTACTATAATACTGCCCCCTATGTACAAGAATATAACTACTATAATACTCTGCCCCCTATGTACAGAAATATAACTACTATAATACTCCCCTATGTACAGGAAATCCTACTATAATACTGCCCCTAGACAGAATATAACTACTATAATACTGCCCCCATGTACGGAAATAACTACTAATATCGGCCCCCTATGTACAAGAAATAACTACTATAATACTGCCCCTATGTACAAGAATTTAACTAATATAAACGCCCCTATGTACGAATATAACTAATATATACTGCCCCCTATGTACAGAATAATACTACTATATACTGCCCCCTATGTACAAGAATATAACTCTATAATACTGCCCCCTATGTACAAAATATACTACTATAAACTGCCCCCTATGTACAGAAGATAACACTATATATCGCCCCCTATGTACAAGATATATAACACTATTTAAACTGCCCCTATGTACAAGAATATAACTACTATAATACTGCCCCCATGTACAAGAATATAACTACTATAATACTGACTCCCCTATGTACAGATATACACTATATACTGCCCCCATGTACAGAAATAACTACTATATATCCTGCCCCTATGTACAGGATATAACTACATAATACTGCCCTCTATGTACAGAATATAACTACTATAATACTCGCCCCCTATGTACAGCCCATATGTACAATATACTACATAATACTGCCCCTAGTACAAGAATATAACTACGATAATACGCTATTACGATATAACTATAATACTGCACTTCTTCTTTTCATTCCTCCTTATAACCTTTTCACCCTGGCTGGTTAATGCCGGGAAAGCTGCACATATACTGCCCCTTCCCGCCTTAGTGATATGATGCAGGGGTGGTTTTATCAGTTCTTAACTACCTATATACACAGTACTCTATAGATACTTACCTTATGGAAACACTTTGCAATGGTTTCCATGCGCACAGTATGTATGAAATCTACACTAAGTTATTATATGAGTCGTGTCCCCAGACATTCCCAGAAGAACCTTATTGTTTCTGAACCTGAACTGGAAGATAAAGATCTTGGCCTGTAAGATGTTAGGATGTAGATCTCGGTAAGGGTGAAGTTTATGATCCCTTTAAGCCATAAGTCATAACATTGGATGCCTCTCGGTCAGGTGACACATTCTTGTGATACTTTGAATTACAGATTGATTAAAAGTTGCTCTGAGTGTTTCTCTGGATGCACATGGAGAGGGAGATCTCTTTCATGGAGGTTTATCATTTAGGAACAGTATGAGGGAAAGCAGGACCTGGTCCCTAATAAACTGTTAAAAATCATCTAATATATTGAAGAGCTGTGCAATGTTGTTTGTAGAAGCAGGACTGTGAAATTTGGATTTATATTCCAGGATTGTAATTTATCCATGTTCAATGGAGTGTATCCCCACACTGCTGTACTCTGTTCTCTCTACAACCAGTGTTGGGTGTTGTTCTTGGAGAGCAGTATATTCATGTCTTTGTGTATGTTGTTAGTAGCAGCAAGACTGTGGAATGTGGATTTTTGTTCCAGGATTGTAGCTTCTCCCAGTGCACTGAGGGTGTATACTCGGAATGATGTGCTCTGTGCTCTCTGCAGCCAGTTTGTGGCTATTGTTCCTGCAGAGATGTGTAATGATACCTCTGTGTATGTCGTCAGTAGAAGCAGGACTGTGAAATATGGGTTTGTGTTCCAGGATTGTAGCTTCTCCTAGTGCACTGAGGGTGTATACTCAGAATGATGTGCTCTCTGCAGCCAGTTTGTGGCTATTGTTCCTGCAGAGATGTGTAATGATACCTCTGTGTTTGTTGTCAGTAGAAGCAGGACTGTGAAATATGGATTTTTGTTCCAGGATTAGAGCTTCTCTAAGTGCACTGGTGGTGTGTCCTCACACTGCTGTGCCGTGTGCAGACATTATTAGGCATTGTCCCTGGTGAGATGTGATATGATGACTTTGTGTAGGTTGTTAATAGAAGCAGGACTGGTAATATATTCCAGGGTTGTGATTCTCTAAGCACTATCAGCAGTGTGTCCTCACACTGCTCTCCTCTTAGCTCTCTGCATTGAGCGGCTACACACACACTGTTCTCTTTTCTGGTGATAAAAACCCAAAGCTTTTACTTAGAGCTGACAGGATGATCTGCGGGGTAGTTTACTGCAGAGAGCACAGAGCACAGCAGTGCCAGGAAACTAGCGCACTTGGAGAAGCTACAATCCTGGCAAATTACATTACGATAGTAGCTGCAGTACCATATGTACACACATGACGAAATATGCCTCCTCATATTGCACTTGCCAACAAAAATCCCTAAATATGGTTTTACTGGTTGGATTCAATTATTTTACTAATTAAGGAGCTTCTCCAAGGTTATAAAAACATGAATGCTTTCTGCTAGAACAAGCGCCACACCTGTCGTAGGTGGGGTCTGGTATTGACGCGCATTGCTATTTAAGTGAATGGGACTAAGATGCAGTAACACACATAACCTATGGATAAAGGGGGCGCTATATCTTGGGTAAACAGCCCCTGTTTCATTTGATGGCAAAGATAGACGGTTAGTGTATCCTGACAGAAATCCCTTTAAATCTCCCCTCTCCGCTCGTGTAATGTGCAGTTGTAGTTCGCGCATAGAGCAGATTCATCCTCTGGAACATTGATAATTAAAGCATTGATTAAGTGATTGAATATCTGTGATAGTAAATCACATGGGGGGCTGCCGGACCACCGCTACTCCTGGCGGCTGGAAGACTGATGTACAGTGATATACTCCCTATCGCTCTGCTGTAATGTAATGGACACTGTATATAGGACAGGACGACTGGCAATCTGCCTCATGGAGGAAATATTGTCACAATGTATTTTTCTTAGAGGGAATGTCCACTTTTAGCTCTACAGCCTCAATGTAATATTGTCATGTTAGGTACACCAGCGTATAATGAAATCCTCAGTGCCTGTAGTGCTATACAGTGCCTAATACTTCCACATTACCCATGTAATATTGTTATGGCTGTTATACAGTCCCCAAATAATATTGCAATACAGTGCCCAAGTAATACCACTATAGAGTGCCCAAGTAATACTGCTATACAGCGCCCAAATAATACTGCCAATACAGTGCACAAGTAATACTACTATACAGTACGCAAGTAATACTGCAATAAAGTGTCCAAGTAATACTACTATACAGTACGCAAGTAATACTGCAATAAAGTGTCCAAGTAATACCACTATACAGTGCCCAAGTAATACCGCTATAGAGTGCCCAAGTAATACCACTATAAAGTGCCCAATTAATAACGCTATATAGTGCCCAAGTAAAACCGCTATACAGTGCCCAAGTAATCCTGCTATAAAGTGCCCAAATAATACTGCAATACAGTAAGCAAGTAATACTGCTATATAGTGCCTAATACTTCCACATTACCCGTGTAATATTGTTATGGCTGTTATAGAGTCCCTAAATAATACTGCAATACAGTGCCCAAGTAATACCGCTATACAGTGCCCAATTAATATCACTATACACTGCCCAAGTAATACTGCTATACAGTGCCCAAATAATACTGCAATACAGTACGCAAGTATTACTGCTATATAGTGGCCAAGTAATACCGCTATACAGTGACCAAGTAATACAGCCATACAGTGCCCAAGTAATACAGCCATACAGTGCCCAAGTAATACAGCCATACAGTGCCCAAGTAATACAGCCATACAGTGCCCAAGTAATACAGCCATAATACTGCTAAAAAGTACCCAAGTAATTCAGCCATTCAGTGCCTTACACTGGCACATTACCCATGTAATACTGTTATCCAGTACTCAAGTAATACTGCCATACAGCCCCCAAAATTGACACATTACCCAAGTAATACTGCTATACATTGCCTAATACAGCCACATTACTCATCTAATACTACTATACAGTACCCAAGTAATATTGCTATAATGTGCCCTAGTAATACTGCATTACTGTAAACAGTGCCCAGCTAATGGTACCACACAGTGCCTAGTCCTGCCTCATTACCCATGTAATACTATTAAACCGTGCTGTAATTCTGCTATGCTGTGCATTACCCATATATAGTACCTTTATACCGTGCCTTGGTATGGTGTCATGTTACATAAATAATACTGTAAGATAATCAATGCTGTCATATTATGCAAGTTATACCGCTATACAGTGTCCAGTAGTATCAATGAGTAATACAGGTCCTGGCGGTGTGTCCCCAGTCATAAATTATCCAAATATTCCATCATAATGATAATGGGGGAAAACCATGGGGCCTCTCTGTGGATGAAGCCTCACATGGTGGGGGGTAGTTTTTATGATGTTCCCGGCTGTTTTTTCTTCCATGGGGGAGTTATTTAGTCCTTTGAATGGGCCTTGTGCACACAGACAATGTGCGGACCCTCCTGGGGGGCTCCTGAGCGCTCGTCTAAGGGGGCAGCAAACTGGAAGCTAAATATAAAAATACAACCCCAGAAAATCCTCTGCCTGTGTTGTTCTTGCTCTCCAGTGAGCAGGTCTGAATTATTCAGGAGGTGAGGTCTGGTTACTGTGAGATCACACTCGTGGCACGTGGCCACTCGCTCCTCTGTTATTCTGGGATTGGGGGGGGGGGGGGATTGCTAATAAAAACAATTGCAGATTGTAGTCCCTGCACCCTCTGCCTCATCAGAAACTAAGCTTCATGCTAAAGGGATTCCAAACCGTTCCCAAAACCGGTATTATGTATATAGCCCAGTGCACAGCAGAGTGTTTGTTACAATTGTATCCAGAAAATTCCCAGCTACAGATATTAGCAGGGAATAACCAAAGCTCTTTTATCCATACTCTGGACACACAGCACAGTACTACTACTCCTAACCTGTATATATGGACACAGTACTACTACTCCTATCCTGTATATATGGGCACAGCACAGTACTACTACTCCTATCCTGTATATATGGGCACAGCCACAGTACTACTACTCCTATCCTGTATATATGGGCACAGCACAGTACTAACTACTCCTATCCGTATATATGGGTACAGCACAGTACTACTACTCATCCTGTATATTGGGCACAGCACAGTACTACTACTCCTATCGTATTATATGGACACAGCACAGTATTACTATCCTATCCTGTATATGTGGCACAGCACAGTACTACTACTCTATCCTGTATATATGAGACAGCACAGTCTATACTACCCATCTGTATATATGAGCACAGCACAGTACTACTATCCTATCCTGTATATGGGCACAGCACAGTACTCTACTCCTATCTGTATATATGGACACAGCAACGTACTACTACTCCTATCCTGTATTTATGGGACACAGCACGTACTACTACTCCTATCCTGTATATATGGGCACAGCACAGTTACTACTACTCCTATCCTGTATATATGGGCACAGCACAGTACTACTACTATATACTGTATATATGGGGCACAGACAGAACTACTACTCCCTCCTGTATATTGGGTACAGGACAGACTACTACTCCTATCTGTATATATGGGTACAGCACACAGTACTATACTACTCCTATCCTGTATATAGGGGCACAGCACAGTACTACTACTCCTATCCTGTATATAGGGGCACAGCACAGTACTACTTCCTATCCTGTATATATGGCGACAGGAAGTACTACTACTCCTATCCTATATATGGGACAGCACAGTACTACTACTCCTATCCTGTATAAATGGGCACAGCACAGTACTACTATCCTATCCTGTATAAGATGGACACAGCACAGTACTACTACTCCTATCCTGTATATATGGGCACAGCACAGTAACTACTCCTATCCTGTATATATGAGCACAGCCAGTACTACTACTCCTATCCTGTATATATGAGCACAGCACAGTACTACTACTCCTATCCTGTATATATGGACACAGCACAGTACTACTACTCCTATCCTGTATTATGGGCACGACAGTCTACTCTCCTATCCTGTATATATGGGCACAGCACAGTACTACTACTCCCCTGTATATATGGGCACAGCACAGAACTACTACTCTATCCTGTATATATGGGTACAGGACAGTACTACTACTCCATCCTGTAATATGGGACAAGCACAGTACTACTACTCCTATCCTGTTATAGGGGCACAGCACAGTATAACTAATCCTATCCTGTATATATGGGCACAGCAGTACTACTATTCTATCCTGTATATATGGGTACAGGACAGTACTACACTCCTATCCTGTATATATGGTACAGCACAGTTACATATTCCTATCTGTATATATGGGACAGCACAGTAACTACTACTCCTATCCTGTATATTGGCACAGCACAGTACTACTACTCCACCTGTATATTGGACAGCACAGACTACTACTATCCTGTATATATGGGACAGCACAGTACTACTACTCCATCCTGTATATAGGGCACAGCACAGTACTACTACTTCTATCTGTATATAGGGCACAGCACAGTACTACTACTCTATCCTGTATATAGGGCACACAACAGTACTACTACTCCTTTCCTGTATATATGGGCACAGCACAGTACTACTACTCTATCCTGTATATATGGGCAACAGCACAGTACATACTTCCTATCCTGTATATATGGGCACAGCACAGTACTTTCACTATCATACCGTATATATGGGCACAGCACAGTACTATACTTCCTATCCTGTATTAATATGGGCACAGCACAGTACTACTACTCCTATCCTGTATATATGAGCACGCACAGTACTACTACTCCTATCCGTATATAGGGCACAAGCACAGTGACTTACTCCATCCTGTATATATGGGCACAGACACAGTACTACTACTCCTATCCTGTATAATGAGGCACAGCACAGTACTATACTCCTATCTGTAATATGGGCACAGCACAGTACTTACTACTCCTATCCTGTATATATGGCACAGCACAGTACTACTACTCCTATCCTGTATATATGGGCACAGCACAGTGCTACTACTCCTACCCTGTATATATGGGCACAGCACAGTACTACTACTCCCAACCTGTATATATGGGCACAGCACAGAACTACTACTCTTATCCTGTATATATGGACACAGCACAGAACTACTACTCCTATCCTGTATATATGGGCACAGCACAGTACTACTACTCCTATCCTGTATATATGGGCACAGCACAGTACTACTACTCCTATCCTGTATATATGGGCACAGCACAGTACTACTACTCCTATCCTGTATATATGGGCACAGCACAGTACTATTACTCCTATCCTGTATATATGGGCACAGCACAGTACTACTACTCTTATCCTGTATATATGGCACAGCACAGTACTACTACTCTTATCTTGTATATATGGCACAGCACAGTACTACTACTCCTATCCTGTATATATGGCACAGCACAGTACTAATACTCCTATCCTGTATATATGGCACAGCACAGTACTACTACTCCTATCCTGTACTGTTGGGGAAAAGTAAAGTCCCAGAGGATCCTCTGTTGACCCCAGACTCCAAGCTAAATATTGCACCTTAGAGCTCCATCCAAAGACCCCCCGATTTATGAACTATGATTTAGGAAGGTTGAGCCCCAGAATAATTTTAGTGGACCCTTCCTATAATCCAAAATTAAATCCTAAATTTAGTAGATCTGGTGCAATAATATACTTAGTAAATTTCCCTTGTTGTTGCTCTTGTATGCAGCCACCTCCTGCACAGAATATACTCGCCCCATGTGTCCGCTCTGTTCTCCATATGGGACCCCCTGGGTATGTTATTAGTCTGCACCCCCCCATACCCCCCCCTATTGTCGGTTGTGTAATTTTCCTCCCCCCCAGAGCTTCACACACTGATGTCCTGCTCCCAGCTGTCCACATCTGCTGTGGGGGGCCCCGGCACTGCCTTGTCCCCTCCGGCCGGATAGACAGGATACAGTCCCGGGCGCTGGGCAGCAGAGGACACGGATCACAGCAGAACTTTCCTTCCTCTATGGAAGGTTTCCTGCTGTCACTGAACTTTTCCTCTGAAAATAGCTCAGCGCCCGCGTGGTGTCACATTTCCCAAAGTTCACGGCAGAACTTTATCAGACTTCCTAAAGATATGAATTCTGAATAGGACTTCATCCAGGGCTTCCTGCATCATGAATAGAATCCCAGAACTACAGTGCGGACTGTATAGGAAGGAAAGTAATTTACATGCTGTTACAGAAGCCCATGACACCTGCAGTGCACATCTGCATATATAACTTACCTTGCACCCTGACAGAATCCTCTGTGTAGTCCCAGGGGTTGGGCTTTGGTTTGGATGCATTTTAAAAAAAAACACATGACTTCTCTGTGCTGCAGACTCCTCAGCTCTCAGCCCCCACCTTTGTACTCCGGTACAGCTCCTCCCTCCTGCACAGGAGCACGGTGGTGGGGGCTGAGAGCTGAGGAGTCTGCAGCACAGACAAGCCACATGTTGTTTTCTGAAATGCATCCAAACCAAAGCCCAACCCCTGGGACTATACTGATGATTCTGTCAGGGTAGAAGGTAAGTTATAACACACAATTATATTGTAATGCAAATGCTTAGAGAAAGCAGAAAGACATCTGTGCACTGCAGGTGTGATGGGCTTCTGTAACCTGTCTTTAGTGAAAATAAGCTCCCTGGTGACAGGTTCCCTTTGAAATCTTCCAATTCTGTTCTTGTGCTGTGGCATCAGATATGGACTGTGACACAGACACTTATACCCTTAGGCCCCTTTCACACTGCTGTCTTCTCTGCTCTCTGCTGCCAGTGTTAGGTATTGCCCCTGGAAAATGTGTGATCAGACCCTTGTGTATTTTGTTAGTAGCAGGAGGACTGTGAAATATAGATTTAAATTCTAAGATTTTTTTTTGTTATGTTCTGTGCTTCCTGCAGCCAGTGTTAGGTATTGTCCCTGGAGAGATGTCTAATCATACCTTTACTTATTTTGTTACTACCAGCAGGACTGTGAAATATGGATTTATATCCATACATCATTGAGCGCCTAAACTCATGTGGCCAGGGTGATGTCATTTAAGGTTCTGTCACATATGCAATGTCTACCCCATGTATGTATCTGATCACATGAAATCACAGCAGCCACCATGGACTTCTACTCCTCCCCATTCTCCACGGAGGCTGCTGTGATTTCATGTGATCAGATACATACATGTGGTAGACATTGCATATGTGAGAAATCCTTAGATGACATCATCCTGGTCACATGTCATGAACTACTAAATACTTAGAAAAGGAGGGTAGGAGTAGGACACACCCCAGTGATGCCAGGGAAGATAAAGTTAATTTATGGGAATGTGAGACAAACTATGCTCTATGGGAACCTGTCACTAGCTGTATTTGTGAAAAATTAGCTGACAGGTTCCCTTGAAGTCTCCAATGCCCATTTAAAGTGGGTCTGTTAAATGCATTTCTATAAAGATTTTGTACAAACATTTTCTGCAGCATTTCTGACCCCATATATATATATATATAATATTTGGGCACAGTATATATGGCCATAGATATTTACAGTATTGCATGATAAATCCATATTTCCCTTTAAAATGTGGAGAAGTATGTTGCCACAGAGCCCCTTACAGCTCCATTTTTAGAGAATAAACATATTGTTTTTTCAAAAACAAAGTACAGACCCTTGTATTTGCCTCGTTCAGTAACTGTATCCTAAAGGAATCTACCATCAAAATCCAACATAATAAATCAGGGACACTTAGGTCCAGACACCGTGACTGTGGTAATCTTCTTATATTTGTTATCCATGGCCTCCTTCCTCCTAAAATAGATTTTTTAAATTATACTAATGAGCCAGAAGGCCTCTAGAATGTTACCAGAGCCCCTCTGTGCTGCAGCTTCATAGGCCGTTACACTGTCTCCTCCTCCCCCTTCTCCATCAGCACTTCCCCCTTCTCTCTGCCTGATGTCATCTCACACAGGGAGTGAAAGGTGCTCCCGCACAGTGCAACAGCCTGTGAAGCTGCAGCGCAGAGGGCTCTGGTAACACCCCCAGAGTCTTTCTGGCTCATTATGATGATTTTAAATGTTGATTTAAGAAGGAACAAATATAAGAAGGTTACCACCTTGGATCTATGAGGAAGTGTCCATGGTTTATCATGATGGATTTTGATTGTTGATTTCCTTTAAAGGATTTGTTCAAGATTGAAATAAAAACATGTCTGCTTTATTGTAAACAGCACCACACATTTCTACAGGTTACACGCGGTACTGCAGCTGAGCCCTGTATCTGTATACATGTACACGACACTGAAACATTGGGGGTCATTTACTAAGGGCTCAGTTTTACCTGAATATTACCGTTTTTCCCTGAATTGGCCTGGGTTTTTGGCGCACGCGATCGGATTGTGGCGCATCGGCGCTGGCATGCACGCGACGGAAATTCGGGGGGCGTAACTGTCGGGAAACCCAACGGATTTGGAAATATCGCCGTATTTTAAAAAAAAAAATGTGTTGCTTGACACGCACTTACCTGCACCCAGCCTAGCTTGGTGAACTCTGGCGGACTTCAGCGCAGCAGCGACACCTGGTGGACATCGGGCGAACTACCTTAGTGAATCCCCGGAAGACCCGAATCAGCGTCGGAGAACCCGCCGCTGGATCGCGACAGGACCGGGTAAGTAAATGTGCCCCATTGTATCAGAAGATAATCATGTGCTGTGTATAATCCGTGCTGATACAATATAACAAATCCCCAATTATAAAATCTTACAGGAGATGTCTGAGAATGTAAGACGTCCGGTAGATGTGTTTCAGCATTTCTGGACAACCCCATTAAGAAGTCGCTTTCTTCACTTCACCAATGCAATATATATGATGATATCCCAGGGATGGACATTGATTGGGTCCGTTTCCTAGAAGGAAGCGCCAGGGAGGAGAAATCTGATTGGCTGATACATTTTTAATATATTATATCCTGTATATATTTCCCCTCCCCACCACTCAGCTTATCCTACACTGCAGTACTACAATGCACGGCCAGCAGCGGAGATCCTGAACTGCAGACCTGGCACTTATTATTATGTCTTCACATTTTTAATGACCTGGACCAACCACTTATAATGTATGGAATAATGTATAGAATTAACCCTATAGGGAGAAAACCTAGAGCAATATTGTAACAAAACACCAGAACTATCACACCACCAAAGCAAACATTCAATGAATGTCGATTTGTGATGTTATAGGGGGCAGCATTGATATCTACACAAGTACTTACTGCCATCAGTGGTGGATAGTGGTAATGCCACTCTGCACACTGTGATTGCCTAATGTGGATGTAGGGGGGCGTACATGACACAGAAATTTGAGAAACAAGATATAGGGCAGTGATGGGGAACCTTTTAGACACCGAGTGCCAAACTACAACCAAAACCTGCATTTTTTCGCAAAGTGCCATGCGACAATTTAAGAGTAAATTATTACTCCCTACTCTGTCACAGGTTTAAATTGTATAGGCACCTGAGGACACCAATACGATAAAAAGAAGAGAAAAAGTTGGAGTATCATTGTAGCTCTTCTTAGGGTCCTGGGCTGCCGGGACTGCAAGAGGCCTTGAGTCCTGTTTGCAAACTCTACCCTGGGGTGATGGCAAGGTGCCCATAAGAGGGCTCTGAGTGCCACCTCTGGCACTGGCCATAGGTTCGCCACCACTGTATAAGGAAGCCTATACCCCAGCACAGGTTAACATAATGAAAACCTGTGTTGCAATTGATATGGGATTGTGTCTAACTTATTAGTACTTATATCCCTGTACTGTGACATCACGTGTGTGTACTATCCCTGTACTGTGACATCGCGTGTGTACTATCCCTGTACTGTGACATCGCTGTGTGTACATCCCTGTACTGTGACACGATGTGGTACTATCCCTGTACTGTGAAATCGCTGTGTGTACTATCCTGTACTGTGGAAATCGCTGTGTGTGTGTAATATCCCTGTACTGTGACATCGCTGTGTGTCTATCCTTACTGGGACATCGCTGTGTGTATTATCCTGTACTGTGACATCGACTGTGTGTATTATCCTGTACTGTGACATCACTGCGTGATTCTCCTGTTGTGACATCACTGGTGTATTATCCCTGTACTGTGACATCAATGTGTGTATTATCCCTGTACTGTGACATCGTGTTGTGTATTATCATTGTACTGTGACATCACTGCGTGTATTATCCCTGCACTGTGCATCACTGCGTGTATTATCCCTGTACTGGACATCACTGTGTGTATTATCCCTGTACTGTGACATCACTGTGTGTATTATCCCTGTACTGTGACACACACTGTGTGTATTATCCCTGTACTGTGACATCACTGTGTGTATTATCCCTGTTATGTGACATCACTGTGTGTATTATCCCTGTACTGTGACATCACTGTGTGTATCTCATGTACTGGACATCATGTGGTATTATCCCTGTCTGTGACATCATGTGTGTATTATCCCTGTACTGTGACATCCTGTGTGTATTATCCCTGGTGACATCTGTGTGTATTTCCCTGTACAGAATCACGGGTGTTATTGAGCGCCTAAACTCATGTGGCCAGGGTGATGTCATTTAAGGTTCTATTACATATGCAATGTCTACCCCATGTATGTATCTGATCACATGAAATCACAGCAGCCACCATGGACTTCTACTCCTCCCCATCCTCCATGGAGGATGCTGTGATTTCATGTGATCAGACAGATACATGGGGTAGACATTGCATATGCGAGAAATCCTTAGATGACATCATCCTGGTCACATGTCATGAACTACTAAATACTTAGAAAAGGAGGGTAGGAGTAGGACACACTCCAGTGATGCCAGGTAAGATAAAGTTGATTTATGGGAATGTAAGACAAACTATGCTCTATGGGAACCTGTCACTAGCTGTATTTGTGAAAAATTAGCTGACAGGTTCCCTTGAAGTCTCCAATGCCCATTTAAAGTGGGTCTGTTAAATGCATTTCTATAAAGAGATGTCTGAGAATGTAAGACGTCTGGTAGATGTGTTTCAGCATTTCTGGACAACCCCATTAAGAAGTCGCTTTCTTCACTTCACCAATGCAATATATATGAGGATATCCCAGGGATGGACATTGATTGGGTCCGTTTCCTAGAAGGAAGCGCCACTGAGGAGAAATCTGATTGGATGATACATTTTTAATTTATTATATCCTGTATATATTTTCCCCTCCCCCATCACTCAGCTTATCCTAACACTGCAGTACTACAATGCACGGCCAGCAGAGGAGAATCCTGAACTGCAGGACCGGCACTTATTATTATTGTCTTCACATTTTTAATGACCTGGACCAACCACTTATAATGTATGGAATAATGTATAGAATTAACCCTATAGGGAGATAACCTAGAGCAATATTGTAACAAAACACCAGAACTATCCACCATCCAAAGCAAACATTCAAATGAATGCGATTTGTGATGTATAGGGGGGCAGCATTGATGTCTACGACAGGTACTTACTGCCATCAGTGGTGGATAGTGGTACTGCACTCTGCACACTGTGATATGCCTAATGTGGGAAGTAGGGGGCAGTACATGACACAGAAATTTGAGAAACAAGATATAGGGCAGTGATGGGGAACCTTTTAGACACCGAGTGCCCAAACTACAACCAAAACCTGCATATTTTTCGCAAAGTGCCGATGTGACAATTTAAGCAGTAACTTATTACTCCCTACTCTGTCACAGGTTTAAATTGTATAGGCACCTGAGGACACCAATACGATAAAAAGAATGAGAAGTAGTTTGGAGTATCATTGTAGCTCGTTCTAGGGTCCTGGGCTGCCTGGGATTGCAAGAGGCCTTGAGTCCTGTTTGGCAAACTCTACCCTGTGGTGATGGCAAGAGTGCCCATATAGAGGGCTCTGAGTGCCACCTCTGGCACCCGTGCCATAGGTTCGCCACCACTGATATAGGGAATGCCTATATCCCAGCACAGG
Source organism: Engystomops pustulosus (assembly GCA_019512145.1). NCBI lineage: Eukaryota > Metazoa > Chordata > Amphibia > Anura > Leptodactylidae > Engystomops > Engystomops pustulosus. The sequence continues at coordinate 27,561 of WNYA01000616.1, forward strand.
GTATAACATATATGAGACCTTGTTGCCAATTGATAATGGGATCTGTGTCTAACTTATTAGTACTTATTACCCCTGTACTGTGACATCACTGTGTGTACTATCCCTGTACTGTGACATCACTGTGTGTACATCCCCGGTACTGTGACATCGCTGTGTGTACTTATCCTGTACTGTGACACGCTGTGGGTACTACCCTGTACTGGGACATCGCTCTGTGTGTATTATACCTGATACTGTTACACATTGTGTGTATTATCCGCTGTGATCACTGTGTACATCCTGTCTGATGTGTATTATCCCTCTGACGTACTGTGAATCATGTCTGTGAATCTGTGTTGTATTACTGTACTTGTGAATTATGTGTGTATTATCCCTGTATCTGTTCGTGACTATCACGTTTTATATCGAACGTGACTATTATGTTTCCCTGATGTGACATCACTGTGTGTTTATATCCTGTACTGTGGACTCACTGCTGTTATTATCCTGACCGTGCCACGTGTGTAATGACTGTGACATTCATGTGTGTATTATCCCTGTACGTGAACGTTATTACCCTTCGTGACATGCTGTGTATATCCTTACTGTACACAACTGTGTGTGTATTACTCTGTACTAGTGAATCACTGTGTGTATTATTATCCCTGTACTGGGACATCACTGTGTGTATTAACCCTGTAACTGTGACATCAACTGTGTGTATTATTTTTTTTGTTTTCAGGTACTGTGACGACACTAGTGTATTATACCTTGTACTGTGACATCATGTGGTGGTATCTCCCTTGGTACTGGACGAGCAGGCTGTGTGTTATAAATCCTGTACTAGTGACACTCGCTGTGTGTATTCGTCCACTGTTATGAACTTCACGTGTGTATTATCCCTGTCTGTGACATCGCTGATGTGTGATATTATCCTATGCTTACGTGGGGATTCCCTGTGTTTATCCCTCGCGTACTGTGCCATGCTGTGTGTTTATCACCTGTACTGTGACAGCGCTGTGTGATTTGATCCCTGTGTTACTGGGTGACAATCACTGGGTGTATTATCCCTAGTGTTTAGTGACATCATTGTGTGTACGATCCCCTGTACGTGAATCACTGTTTGCTGTACCCTGTCCGTGACATCGCTGTGATGTCCCATCCCTGCTATGGTGACATTCGCTGTGTGTTGTGTGTACTATCCTTGTACTGGGAACGCTGGGTTACTACCCTGTACTGGCACAACGCGTGTGCTCGTATATCCCTTGTCTGTAGCATCACTGTGTGTCTTATCCCATGTGTATGTGACATTCACGGGTGTTTAGTATCCCTGTACTGGGAATCGCTGGTGTACTATCAGTCTGATGTGTGACATCGCTAATTGTGGTACTATCCTGTACTGGGACATCATGTGGTACTATCCCCTGTACTGGGAATCACTGTGGTATATCCTGTCACGGGCGATCCACCTGTGTTGTAACTATCCGTACTGGAACCTCACTGGTGTTGTACTATGCCACTGTCTGGCGCCATCATGTGTGTGTATTATTCCCCTGTAATGGAGCATATCATGTGTGACATCCCTGTACTGGACATCACTGTGTGTATCCCTTGTACTGGGGCCATCACGGTGTTCTGTACGTCATCCGTGTATACCCTGTACTGGGACATCACTGTGATAGTGTATCGTAATCACTTGTATTATCTCTGTGGCCATCATTACGTGTGTACATGAGCCCTTATTGTGACAGCCTGTGTGTTATTATCCCTGCTATGGAATCACGCTGTGTATAGTCCCTGTCTGTGAATCACTGTGTGTATTCCCTGTTCTGTGACATCACTTGGTAGGTTATCTGTTTGACTCACTGGTAATCCCTGTACTGAACACGGGTGATTATCCCTGTACTGTGACATCAGTGTGTATTATCACTGTACTGTAGGACATCAGGGTGTAGATACTCCTGTACTGTGAATCGCTGTGTGTATTCCGTACTGTGGACAGCACTGTGTGTATTATCCTGTGCTGTGACATCATGTGTGTATTATCCTGGTACTGTGACATCACCGTGTGTCTTATTCCGTTATGTGACATCACTGTGGGTGCTATTATCCTGTACTGTGAATTCACGTGTGTATTATCCCTGTTCTGTGAATCACTGTTGTGTGATTATCCATGTACTGTGACATCACTGGGTGTATCTATCCCTGTACTGTGACATCACTGCTGTGTATTTATCCCTGACTGTGACATCACTGTGTGTATTATCCCTGTACGTGTGTGAACATGTGTGTATATCTGGACTTCACATACGCTGTGTGTCGTATCCCTGTAACTGTGACACGAACGTGTGTATTATCCTGTACTGTGACATCACTGTGGTGTATTATCCCTGGTACTGTGACTCACGTGTGTGTATATCCCTGTACTGTGACATCACTGTGTGTATGTATCTCCCTGTACTTGGACATCATCGTGTATTATCCCCTGTACTGTGACATCACTGTGGGTATATCCCGTACTGTGAATCCTGTGTGTATATCCCTGTACGTGGACATCACTTGTGTTATTCTCCCTTGTACTGGAATCACTGTGTGTTCTCCCTGTACTGTACATCTTATGTGTGTATGTATCCTCTGTACTGTGAATCGATCGGTGTGTTATATCCTACTGTGGCACATCATGGTGATTATCCTCCGTACTGTGACCATCACTGTGTGTATAATCCCTTTGTTCTGTGACATCACTGTGTGTATTATCCCTGTACTGTGACATCACTGTGTGTACTATCCCTGTACTGTGACATCGCTGTGTGTACTATCCCTGTACTGTGACATCACTGTGTGTGTTATCTCTGTACTGTGACATCACTGGGTGTATTATCTCTGTACTGTGACATCGCTGTGTGTACTATCCCTGTACTGTGATATCACTGTGTATTATCCCTGTACTGTGACAACACAGTGTGTATTATCCCTGTACTGTGACATCACTGTGTGTATTATCTCTGTACTGTGACATCACAGTGTGTATTATCCCTGTACTGTGACATCACAGTGTGTATTATCCCTGTACTGTGACATCGCTGTGTGTATTATGTATGTACTGTGACATCACTGCATGCATTATCTATGTACTGTGACATGTCTGTGTGTATATCAGTACTAAAAGCATTACGGTGGCTCAGTGGTTAGCATTACAGCCTTGCAGTGCTGGGCACCTGGGTCAACATCTGCAAAGAGTTTGTATGTTCTCTCCGTGTTTGCGTGGGTTTCCTCCAGGTCCACCGGTTTCCTCCCACACTCCAAAACATACCGGTAGGTGATTAGATTGTGAGCCCCATTGGGGACAGGGACTGATCTGGCAAACTCTGTGCAGCGCTGCCTAATCTGTGTGCGCTATATAAATAAAGAAATTATTATTATTAGAAGGATAAACAGACCAAATCTATACTGTTGTGCAGGTATTAGGTGTGTGTGTGTGTGTATATGTATGTATGTATATATATATCATGATGCTAGTTACTGTGGAGGTCTCCTGCTGCCATCCAGTGATAAGAAGAACACACTAGATTCCAGCAGTTATATAGAAGCGTGTTTAATCCTTACGTTTGCTGGATTCCTGTTTGTTGGCTTCTTAACGCTGGATGGCAGCGGGGGAACTCAATAATAAGGAACAGGACTTGTTATTCTACTTATAAATAAACCCATTACCTGCAGCCTCAGGGCCCGGAGCCGCGGATCAGTGTGGAGATCTGGTCATACACGACTCCATCTAGTGACATTTATTCTTTTGTCTTTTAATTTTTCCTTTACTTTTTCTTATGTTTTTTTTTTTATGAAAAAGATCAAAATTAGAGAACACACAATTTTCTAAACGTCAAGGTCATTATGTGCCCTATAAGGCTACATTCACACTGCCGGGGAGAGGAGGAGGGGGAGAGCGACGCTCACCCCCTCCCCTCTCCATAGCCTAACATAGAGCCCGGCACCGTATTCTGTAGAAAGATAGGACATGTCCGATCTCTGTACGGGGTACGGAGCGGTACAGTGCCGCACTTGTGCTGCATCGTACTGCTCCCGTATGGCGCTGGGAGGCCATTGCAATGTATGGGGGATGTATATACATCGGCTGTATATATACGTCCCCCATACGTTCGTGTGAATTGTATCCTAACGTTACTGTATCCGAACATGAGTAATATTTCAGTATTTTAAGCTCATTACTGTTACTGCTTGTTACTGTAGATTTCAGCCTGACATGGCTTCACCCCTCCCCTTGGGTTGTATATCTGTATATACTGTACCCATTGCCCCAAATTATCCCTGAAGCAGAAATGAACATAGAGGTCCATATTTATAAAGTGTCTGCGCCAGTATTGTGTCTGTGTCTGCCGCGCTACAAAATTCTGCACCTATAGGGGCGGCCCGTGCGCCACATTTATTACTGCAACTCTACAGAAGTGTGTCACACGCTCGGTGTTAGAGGTGCACCAAAAAAAAAGTTGGTGCCCACTTTCCGAGCAATGCCGGAGGCGCCGGATAATAGAAGAACGTGCTCCGATATCCAATAATCTGCCGCACTCTGCGCATTAGTGAGGAAGCTGCACGTAAATCTGGGCCATTGTGATGGTTCTCGCTCCTCTGACTCTACTATGATATTTGTGAATATTCTTCCAGGGTGATGTTGACCAAGTACATATTGGAAATCATGCACAATATAGCGGTATAATCTGTACATCTCATGAGACCCCCTTAGGGCGCATGTTAACACAATGTAAACACATGCGTTAACATCACATTAATGCATGCACTTTGTAAACGCAATGTAATTAGGCAAATCTCCTCTTCTCAGCTGTTGGTATGCGTTTAAAAACTGCGTTAATGCCGCGTGTGAACGCACCCTTACGGTAACACTGGTGGAAATCACGCACAATATGGCGGTGTAATCTGCCTCTGTACCAAATGTAATAATAGCGACATACAGAGGGGCATAGTGAGGCTTATTTTTTACCTACCCTGTAAAGATACCACCAGGCCTACACTTAAACAGTTGCAATCACATGAATGATGCATTAGGGCTGAGTTTGTCAGATGCAGCAGAGCTGAGTTTGTTAGGTGTAGCAGAGATTCATGCTGCGTGGTGTATGTATATATATATATATATATAAAAAGCTTCGCATGTGAAATGTAGCAGAATAGGTTGCAGAACTGTGTTTGATACAGCTAAATCCACTGAGTTGTCTGAAGTCACAAAAAGTTCATTGACAAATCCAGCTCCACTGAGTTGTCTGAAGTCACAAAAAGTTCATTGACAAATCCAGCCCTGCTATGTCTGACTTATTATAACATGCCGCAGATATCGCACTTTGTGGTTACAGTTCCGCCAATGTCTAATTTTAAGTCCATCTTGTGTGTTTTTGAGATGGCAAAAAAATCTAAATGATTAGTATTTTTAAACACGGGATAATCACAGAGCTGCCTTTGTCAGATGTAGCAGAGCTGAGTATGTAACATACCTAAACCACCACTCATGGGGATAGTAGAATGACCGTAGGATCTCAGGTATTACATAGAACTGCAAAGACTCAAAAAGTTGCCCCGGCTCACAATAAGCACCGTCCGGCTCTGCTACATCTGTACAACTGCTTAACAATTGGCAAAGTTGAGACAATAGTAACCCCGCCTCGCCGCAGCACAACTCACCAGGATGTGTGCAGCTCCAATTTCCATTCCAAGTTTGTGTCCCGGATTAAAATCCATTATTCCATGATACAAGAGAGCAAATTCCGTAGACGCCGGAGACTATGTAATCCTGAAATCGCCTATAGATCCGGATAGATCCTGAGAATTCCTAGCACTTAGACGTATGGATCTCATCCATGGACTGTCCGCTCCTGTCTGCTCACACTTCAGCTGGAGGAGAACAGGAAGGAAAATCTACCATGTGAGAGGGAGAGAGGGAAAGCCCTGGGGTGCAGAGGACGCAGGAGCGCAGGAAATCCATACAGTTCAACAGGAAATCTGAAGACTGAGCGCACATTCCACAGATACAGGACCAAGGAAAAGACATCTCCTCTTACATGTGTCCTGCTGAGCCGGAGACTCACTACAACATCCCAGGACCATGGGCCAGGGATAGGACAATCATTCACATCACAAGAGCAGCATTCAATAACCTGGTCCATTCAGTGATTCATTCATTCATTCATTCATTCATGGTTAATTATGTATATATTTAAGTTCCCCGTGTTATGTAGTTCACCGGAGGTCTGTAGGGCTTGTTTCTTAAGTTGAGTTTGTATGTAAGTTGGGAACCGTATACTTTATTAATTGTAACCGCAGTCAAAATTTTTGGTCCTGTGATAATTAGATTTTAAAAAGTTTGGATTGTCCATAAGAACCAGGATTACAATAAATCTAATTACCGCCACTATTGATACCGTTAGAGCTGATATTGTCGCCTAGGACTAACGTAGAGTAATTACCAACATCCAGAGGTCCGTTTGTAACTAGGGGTCGTATGTAAGTTGAGTGTTCTTAAGTAGGGGACCGCCTTGTATTACATTATCAGGATTCAACTACCTGGTTCATACATTCATTCATTTATGCATTTATTCATTCACATTGTATCATTAAGACTTGGGATTCTTCTTCATTCCCACGTTCATTCATTGTGCAGTTATTTAACAATTTCGTTTTTACTACATTATCAGCATTCACCAACCTGATTCATTCATCTTTCCTTCATTCTTTCGACTTCCTGGACGACCACAAGTATATAAACAACGCCATTTACAATATAAGATGATTTGTATGGGCCAGTACCATGTCACTTAACTACTCCTACCTGTATATTATAGCGATCATGTCCCTACTACTGGACCCTCTCATTATAATTGGATCATACCCACAGTAGCTACTCCTCCTATCCTGTATATTGGCATCAGTTCCAGTACTACTACTCCTATCTACCTGTTATATAGCACAGTCACAGTACTACTCTGCGCATCCTGTATATATGGGAATCAGCTCAGTATATCGTACGTGACTCCTACCTGTAATATAGGACTCAGTCCATACTATCTCCCTATGTGTATATACTGGCACGCACAGTACTACTACACTACTCCTATCCTGTATATATGGACGCCAACTCATGCATGCACCTGCAGTACTAGCTACACTCTCATCCTGATATTATGAGGCAAGCACAGTACTACTACTCCTATCCTGTATATTTTCGGGACAGACGTACTACTACTCCTATCCTGTATAGATGGGCCACATGCACAGTACTACTCTTCCATATCCTTATATATGGCACACAACAGTAACTACACTCCATCTTCCTGTAATATGGCAACACCACAGTACGAACTACTCCATACAATTTATTTTATTATGCGGCACAGTGAACGTTAACTACTTCGCGGTTTCGATTACTATAATGGACTGTACTACTACTCCTATCCCTGTAATATCCATGGGAACTGCAACAGTACTACCTACACTTTCCTATCCCTGTATATATGGGCCAAGCACACGTACTGTACTACTACTCCTAATCCCTGTGGATATTTGGCACAGCCTACTTCTACTCCTATCCCTTTATATTATAGGACACCAACAGTATCTACTCTAACTCCTAATCCTGTATATTGGGCACTTTGCACAGTTACTACGACTCCTATCCGTCGTATCATATGGATCAGCAGCCGGTACTACTACTACCTATCTGAATTGGTCACAGCACAGTACTACTACTCCTATCCTGTATAATATAACGGCACACAAAATGCACAGTACATACTACTCCTATCCTGTATATATGGGAACAGAAGCCTATGTACTAACTAGCTTCCTATCGGTATGTATTTCACACATGACAGTACCCTCTACTCTATCTTCTGTATAAGGGTCACAAGCACAGTACTAGCTATCTCCATAATCCATTATATAAGGGAACTAGCACATATCTACTAGTCGCTACTCATGTATATATGGCGCACGTGAACTATGTATCTAGCACTACCCTATCCGTTATATGAGATCAGACAGTATCTACTAACTCATCCTGCTGATATGGGGCACACATGGTCACAGTAGCTGGACTACTCCGCTATCGCAATGTTAATCATGGCAGCAGAATATATACCCATCCGTACATAACACGATACTAACTATCCTATCATGTGTATAGATGGATCGAGTCACTATGATAGCTCACTCCTATCGCTGTATTTCTAATGGAATCATGTACAGTAATACCTACTCCTATCCTGTATATATGGAATCAGCACAGTACTACTTATCCTACTCTGTATATATGGAATCAGCACAGTACTACTACTCCTATCCATGCTATACTTTTGGTGCTGTGTACTAATACCTTGAAATGAGAATATCCCAGTATTTTCTATGAGACCCCCATCACTATGCACCTGTAATTCTGGCAGGGAGCCATAGTCCCCATTATGATGAGTTTGCTCTTCCCTGACCCTGATCCCTGATCTAATCCCCAGATTTTTGTTAATTTGCCGGCGAATAAACTAATGAAGTGGAAACTGTTAATGTGCAGTGACAGGTGCACTTTAAGTGGCAGAGATAGAATGAGCGCTCGCCTCTGCCTGACTTGTCAGTGGCAATCACAGATAACGTGAGGGACAGCCTCAGGCCTCCCAGAAAACCACCAGCACAGATCCAGAGCGCGAGGAAATGAGGGAAAAAACCAATCAATGTCAAGTGGAAGTCAACTCCAACTGCAGAGAGGCGGGAAAGTTACTGGGAAGTCTCCACCAAGTGCTCCTCCGGGGGCTCCGAGAAGTGGTATTGACCTTCAAATCCAAACCTCTTGTCTTGTATGCAAAGAGACAATTGGGACAATGTAGGCAAAAGAGAAGACATCATTGACCTAGTCCTTCACTAGTTTTTGCTGTGGTTCCGTGCCGCCGGTGTGTTAAACCTTCCTCAGCTCAGCAGGCATCCTTCTTCATCTGGTGCCCGCAGTCCAGCTGGTGGTTACCATGCTTCATGATCAGTTATTCTCTATACAGAGACCACTTCAAGGTAGCTACCTGGTGGTCTCCTTGCAGCAAAGTCTGAAATACTGTAAAGGGGTTAAAGGGTGAAGATTAAGCTGTCTCCTTTTTCGGGACCACTTCAAGAAGTAGTAACATTAAGGTCTACTTGCTGCAAAGCTTGAAATACTGTACGCTGGTTAAAGAGTGAAAATTAGCCTTTCCTCTATACTGGGAGCACTTCGAGAGGTAGCGACCTGGTAAGCCTGAAATATTGTGCAGATGAAAAAGGTAAAAAATTAGTATATTCTCTATTCCCTACCAGTACACAATGTACACCTGGTGAGCCTGAATCTTGTCATTTGTAAATAAGGTAAAAATAGTATTTCTCTATAACTCAAGACCCAGTACAAGAGGTCCGTCAAACCTGGCAGCCTGAAATTTGTGCAGTGGTAATGTTAAAACTTATATATTCTCTATAATACCAGACCAGTACAATAGGTGAGCGACCTGGTGAGCCTGAAATATTGCACAGTGTAAAAGGGGAAGAATTAGTTTATTGGCTATGATACCAAGACCAGTAGAAGAGGTCCGACCTGGTTAGCCTGAATATTTGCAGTGGTAAAGTACAAGAATTAGTTATAATCTCTATACCGACCAGAAACAAGAGTAGTGACCTGGGAGTGTCCTTCCAGCAAAGTCCACAATACTGTACAGCTGCTAAGATGAAATTAAGACTCCCTTCAAGAGGTAGTGACCTGTCAGTCTACTTCAGCAATCCCGAAATCCCCTTTTAGTGGCGATCTTAGACTTTTTGTGTTGGACAAGTCAATTCGCCGGAATTAACATTGAACCTGGGACAAATTTTATGACACATAGGCTGGTTGATGAATATGGTGGGATGGTAGTGTTATACTTGAAAATTTCTGAGGACTACTCCTGGCCGTAGACCGGGACACATATTGTTCGAAGATCTCATCACTTTTATGTTCTATTCTATACTTGTGTCTTTTTGATATCTTCAGTCGTTAGGACCCAGGGGCATCTGTTTCTCTTGTCTGTACAGTGGCGCCCTGATATACGTGCAGATTGGTATGTATTGTACTTATCTTTTTGTATACCCATAAGTGATGGGTCTGTACTACAGTATGTATGGTGCAGTTTTCCCGACCACCCCGGCACGCTTCTCATCTGCTGCACACATAGACACATCCTGTTTAGTCATGAGTGTCCTACCTTTCCTTCTCACATTTGTCATCCATCCGTTATTCCCCTTTCTGTAGAAGGACAAATCTTCCCCCGACTATGAAACAGCAATTTGGAGAAGATGACAGCAAAGTCCTGACTCCCTCTCAATCTTCCTCAAGCGGAGATAACCCATATTGTTTATTAAATATTAAATCAATTTACTTTCAAATACTACATTTCTAAATATATATCAATTATAATTAAAAAACATTTTAATAAAATTAACATTAAATAAAATATATTTAAAAAATATATAATCACTCTTCAAATTCTAATTCATTCAAAATAACCCTCCCCCTACCCTTACCCATCCAACCTAAAAAAGCCCACCTCTCTCTCTTTCTCCCCCCCCCCGCTCCCCCCCCTCCTCCTCCTCTCTCCCTCCTCCTTCCCCCTTCTCCCTCCTTCTCTCTCCTCCTCACCTCTCTCTCTCTCCTTCTTCCCTCTCCCCCTCCCTCTCCCCTCTTCTCCCTTCTCCTCCTTTCCCTTCCTCCCCCTTCTTCCCCTCACTCCTCTCCTCTCCTCTTCCCCCCCCTTTCCTCCTCTTCCCTCCCTCTCCTCTCCCCCTCCCCTTTCCCTCCCCCTCCTTCTCTCCCCCCTCCTCCCCCTCCCCCTCCTCCCTCCCCCTCCCCTTCTCCCCTCCTTTCCCTTCCTCCTCCTTTCCCCTCCTCCCCTCCTCCCCCCTCTGGCCTCCCTCTTCCCTCTTCTCTCCCTCTTCCTCCTCTCTCTCTCTCCCCTCTCCCTTCTCCTCCCCTCCTACCCTCCCCCTCGCCCTTCCTCCTCTCCCCCTCCCCTCTCCTCCCCTCCTCTCTCTCCTCCCCTCCCCCTCACTTCCCTCCCTCCTCCTCCTCCTCTCCTCTCCCCTCCCTTCTCCTCCCCCCTCCTCTCTCTCCTCATCCTTCTCCCCCTCATTTCTCTTCTCTCCTACCACTGCCCCCCTCCTCCCTCTCCCCCTCCCCCCCTTCTTCCCCCTTCCCTCCTCTCCCCCCTCCTTCTTCCTTCTCCTCTTCCCTCTTCCCTCCTCTTCCCATCCCTCCACTCCTCCTTCCTCCTCGTCAACTCTTCCTACCCAGCCCCTACTTCTCCCCCCTCCCATTCCTCTCCTCCTCCCTATCCTCCCCCTCTCTTTCCCCTGTCCTCTCTTCCTCCCTCTCTCCCTCCTCCCCTCCTCTCTCTCCCCTCTCCCTCCTCCCCTTCCTTCTCCCCTCCCTCTCCCTCCCCCCTCCCCCCCACTCTTCCTCACCCTCTCCCCCTTCCTCTCCTTCTCCCCCCCCCCCTCCCCCCCCCTTTCCCCTCTTCCACCATTCTGCCTCCTCTCCCCTCCCGTCTATCTCCTCTCACTCCCTTCCTTCCTCCTCTCTCTCTCCTTATCCCCTCCCCTTCCCCCCTCTCCCTCTCCTCCCCTCTCCTTCCCCCCCCCCCCCCCTCTTCCCCCTCCTCCCCTCTCCCTCTCCTTCCTCCCTTCTCCTCTCCCTTCCTCCTCTCCTCTCCCCCCTCCTCTCTCTTCCCTCCCCCTCTCCTTCCCCCCTCCTCCCTACTCCCTCCTCCTCTCCTCCCTCCTTCCCCCTCCCACCCCCTTCCCGCAAAGAAACGACAGACTCCTACCCCTCGCCCCCCTCCTCCCCCTCCTCCTCCCCTCTTCTCGCCCTCCCCCATTCTCTCCCCCTCTTCCCTCTCCCTCCCATTTTCCTCCCCCTCCTTCTCCCTCTCCCCCCCTCTCTTCCCTCCCTCCCTCCTCTCCCCCCCCCCCCTCTCTCTCATTCTCTTCCCCTTCCCCCCCTTCCCCCCCCCTCCCCTCCCCCTCCTCCTCTCACCCTCCCCCTCCCGCCTCCCTCTTCCCCCCGTCACTCCCCCTCCATCCATTCATCCTCTCCACCACTCCCCTCCTCCCTCCTCCCCCTCCCTCTCCTCCCCCCTCCCTCCTCCTCCTCGCTTTCTCCTCTCCCCCCCCCGCCCCCCCGCCCCCCCCTTTCTCCTTCTCCCGCCCCTTCTCCGCGCCCCCTTTTCCCCCCCCGCGCCCGGTCGCTGCTGTCCGCTGTCGGCTGCCCTCTTCCCCCCCTCCGTTGCCTTCTCCCCTTCTGGCTGCCGGCCCCCGCCCCTCTCGCGGGCGCTCTTCCCTGGGGCTCTCCTCCCTCGTGGCCCCCCATCCGTTTCGGGTTTTTTCCTCTGGTCCTCGGCCTGGAAGTGTCCACATGTGTGTGTGTGGGTAAGGATTGGTATGTAACGACCGTGATGGGACACCGGTGGTTACAAAAAGATTAAAAGCACTACAGAGTCTTCAGGCAGAGGCCAAGCATACAGAATAGCAGACAAAGGCGCATATGGTGCAAAGGGCAAAAGGGCAGCACGGGCCACCGGGAGCGGATAGTAGCCTACGAATAGGCGCAAGAGGGGGCCCCGACCGCCCACCTCTCCGCCGGCGCTCCTCCCCGCCTCCCGAAGGGAGCCGCCTGGAGACCCAGAAGAGAGAAAAAAAAAAAAAAAAAAAAAGGGATAAAACAGTATGAACCCCTCTCAACTCTCCATTTTCCCATGTGTTTTAAATTGTAGCAAAGCTCACACCAAATGTTATGAAAGTGAAAGTTTTTTATAATCCCACAGTACAGCACTGCAACAAAACTTTTTTTTATACATCTTTCTATCGCCGTGCTAGAGAACAGCGGTGTTACATAGTACGTCTAGTAGGAGGAGAGGGGTGAGGACCGTGGATAGAGAGGAGAGATACTGCTGCAGCTATAGAAGTTTTATATGACTTCAGTGCTTTATCACATCTGTACAGGTTTGTGTCTGCTATGATTTTTACTGATGAGTTGGAGAGAGAGAGGAGGAGACAAGACAAGGCACAGATGAAGATGGCTGGTTGAAGCTGATAATAAGTTACTATCGTTACCCCAGTGTGTTTACTCACATCATTTGCAGGTCAGTACTTTCTATTCTGTTCTACACTCCACCGGCCACTTTAATTAGGTACACCATGCTAGAACGGGTGGACACCCTTTTTCCTTCAGAACGGCCTAATCTTCGTGGCATACGATACACCAAGGGCTGGAACGCTCTCAGAGATTTTGTCAGTATTGAATGATGGAATCACACAGGTGGCCCGCAGATTTGTCGCTGCACATCATTAAGCGATCTCCCCGATTCCAACCCATATCCCAAAGATGCTCTATGGGATGAGATCTGGGAACTGTGGAGCATTTGTGTCCACGTGACCTCATGTCATGTTCAAGAAACCAGTCTGAGATTGATTCAAGCTTTATACAGGCGCATTATCCTGCTGAAATAGCCATCAGATGTTACAGGTACTTGGTGCTCATTAACTAAGGGGATTGGACATGGTCAGCAACAAATCAGGAGGCTGTGGCGTTGTACCAGGGGCCCAAAGACACCATTACAACACCACCACAAGCTACCGCCTGAACAAGGCAGGATGGATCCATGACACACCACACCAGCCTGACCCGCTGATACAAAGCAGGGTGGATCCATGCTTTCATGTTGTTGAAGCAACATTCTTCGACCCTACCATCACGAATTCGCAGCAGAAATCGAGACTCATCAGACCAGGCAACGTTTTTCCAATCTTTACTGTCAAGTTTCGATGAGCTTGTGCAAATTGTAGCCTCAGTTTCCTGTTCTTAGACTGAAGGGGTGGGCACCCCGGTGTGTGGCCTCTGACGTAGCCTCTTGCCTCAAAGTCAACACGTACTGTGCATTCAGAGATGCTCTTCTGCCTACCTTGGTTAACGGGTGCGATTTGATCACTGTTGCCTTTCTATCAGCTCGAACCAGTCTGCCATTGTCCCTGACCTCTGGCTCAACAAGGCATTTCCGCCCACAGAACTGCCGCTCACTGGATGTTTTCTTTTTCGGACCATTCTCTTAAACCCTAGAGATGGTTTGTCGTGAAAATCCCAGTAGATCAGCAGTTTCTGAAATACTCAGACCAGCCCTTCTGGCACCAACAACCATGCCACGTTCAAAGGCCACAAATCACCTTTCTTCCCATACTGATGCTCGGGAGAACTGCAGGAGATGTCTTGACCATGTCTACATGCCTAAATGCATGAGTTGCCGCCATGTGTATTGGCTGATTCGCAATTAAGTTGTTAACGAGCAGTTGGACAGTGTACCTAATAAAAGTGGCCGGTGAGTGTATATGACCCTGTTGATGCTCTTCAGTGTGAGAGAGGAGAGACCAAGGCACAGATAAGATGTTGAGATGATAATAAGTTACTATCTTACCCCAAGTGGTTTATTCACATCATTGCAGGTCAGCACTTTTCTATTCTGTTCTATATACCCTGTTGATGCTCTTGATGTGAGAGAGGAGAGACCAAGGCCAGATAATAGATGTTTAAAACTAATAAGTTGCTAACTCACCCAAGTGGTTTATTCACATAATTACAGGTCACGCACTTCTCTATTCGTTCTCTATGACCCTCCTGACGTTTATGAATGTGAGAGAGAAGAGACCAGGCACAGATGATAGATTTTGAATATAATACGTTACTATCTCACCCCATGTGGTTTATCACATCATTGCAGGTCACTACTTCTCTATCGGTCTATATGAACCTGTTGATGCTCTTGAGTGTGAGAGAGAAGAGACCAAGGCACAGATATAGATGTTGAAGCTGATAATAAGTTACATCTTACCCAGTGGTTTATTCACATCATTGCAGGTTGTACTTCTCTATTCTGTTTATATGATGCTGTTGATGCGTGAAGTGATGACAAGTGTTTGCATCAGACTCCCTATACTTTCTATGTGCAGTTGTGAATCGAGAATTAGATTGGAGGCTGCGTGTAGGATTTGCAGCTCAGTTTTATGAGCGGTGATTGGTGGGCTGAGCTGTAATACCACAAACAACCTGAGGACGGTTTGGGCGTACAGACATTCTGCATAGTCCCTAATCACCAAATACATGATATCCACAAATGGTGATCTGTCAGCAGATCGGGTCTCAGGTGATTTTCTTTGGTTTTAGGTTTTTATTCTTCTTCTTGTCCATTTCACATCAGTATACAGTATTTTCTGAAACGTATTCCAAGTAGCAGATCTTGCGGTTGTCTGAAAAAAATGACTAAAATCGATCATCCCAAGAGCGCTGCTCCCTGCCCGCAGCAGCACATGAACCCACACTTAATCCACACAACATGAATAATTCAGCAGTGCAGTATATACAAGCCTATCATCATAAATTATACTCACATGTCAGTCCTCCCAGAGGGGCTGTATAAGATACTGCCACAGAGCGGACTTAAAGGCAATGGCACCATTCAAAAATCTTACATCCAGAATGGATTCATTTCTTAATATATTATCAAAAAGGCAAGAGATGAATTAGAGATACAAGCCCGAAACCCTGGCATAGACACAATCTAAATAGAACACGCTGGCCAACACAGGGGAGCTGATGTGCACTGTATATTGCAGCATAGTAATATACACCAGATTATGTAATCCCTGAGCTCCCCCTAGTGGTGCTGTATATCAGTATGTAGTAATCTCCTGAGCACCCCCTAGTGGTGGCTGTATAACAGTATGATAGTAATCTCCTGAGCACCCCCTAGTGGTGGCTGTATATGCAGTATGTAGTATTCTCCTAAGTCCTTAGGTGCAGGCTGTGTATACAGTATGTAGTAATCTCCTGACCTCCCCTAGTGGTGGGTGTATACAGTATGTAGTAATCTCCTGAGCTCCTCCTAGTATGGCTGTATATACAGTTGTAGTAATATCCTGAGCAGCCCCTGTGGCTGTATATGCAGTATGTAGTAATCTCCTGAGCTCCCTCAGTGATAGCTGTATATAACAGTATGTAGTATTCTCCTGAGCCCCCTCTAGTGATGGCTTGTATATACAGTATGTAGTATTCTCCTGAGCTCCCCCTAGTGGTGTCTGTATATACAGTATGTGTAATCTCTGAGCTCCCCTAGTGGTGGCTGTATATACACGTATGTAGTATTCTCCTGAGCTCCCTCTAGTGATTGGCTGTATATACGTATGTAGTAATCTCTGAGCTCCCCCTATGGTGTCTGTATACAGTATGTAGTAATCAGCTGAGCTCCCCTATGATGGCTTGTATATGCATTATGTAGTAATCTCCTGAGCTCCCCCAGTGGTGGTGTATATACAGTATGTAGTAATCTCCTCAGCTCCTCTAGTGGGGGGGCTGTATATACAGTATGTAGTAACTCCTGAGCTCCCTAGTGGTGGCTGTATATACAGTATGCGTAATCTCCTGAGCTCCCTCTAGTGAGGGCTGTATATACAGTATGTAGTATATCCTGAGCTCCCCCTAGGGTGCCTGTATAGACAGTATGTAGTAATCGCCTGAGCTCCCCCTAGTGGTGGGGTATATACTGTATGAGTAATCTGAGTCTCCTCCCCAAAGGTGGCTGTCTATACAGTATGTAGTATCTCCTGAGCTCCTCAGTGGTGGGGATATACAGTAAGTAATCTCCGAGCTCCCCCTAGTGGTGGGGTATATACAGTATGTAGTAACTCCTGACTCCCCCTATGGTGGCTGTATACAGTAGTGTAAGATCTCCTGAGCTCACCCTAGTGGGCTGTATATACAGTATAGTAATCTCCTGTAGCTCCCCCTGTTGGTGGCTGTATATACATATAGTAGTAATCTCCTGAGCTCCCCCTAGTGTGGTGATATACAGTATGTAGTAATCTCCTGAGCTCCCCTAGTGGTGGCTGTATATACAGTATGCAGTAATCTCCTGAGCTCCTCCTAGTGGTGGGGTATATACAGTATGTATATCTCCTGAGCTCCTCCTAGTGGTGGGGTATGACAGTACTGTAGTATCGTCCTGAGCTCCCTCTGGATGGCTGTAAGAACAGTATGTAGTAATCTCCGAGTCCCCCAGTGGTGTCTGTATATACAGTATGTAGTAATCAGCTGAGCTCCCAAAGTGGTGGCTGTCTATACAGATGTGTAACTCCTGAGCTCCCCTAGTGTGGGGTATATACTAGTTGTAGTAATCTGAGCTCCCCAAATTGGTGGCTTTATTACAGTATGTAGTACTCTCCTGCGCTCCCTCTAGGGGTGGCTAATATACAGTATGTAGTAATCTCCTGATCTCCCCCTATTGGTGGTGTATATCAGTATGTAGTACTCCTGAGCTCCCCTATGATGGCTGTATATACACAGTTGCAGTATCTCCTGAGCCCCCTCTATGATGGTTGTATATACAGTATGTAGTATCTCCTGAGCTCCCCTATGGTGGCTTAATATACAGTATGTAGTAATCTCCTGAGCTCCTCCTAGTGGTGGGGGTAATACTGTATGTAGTAATCTGATCTCCCCCAAATGGTGGCTGTGGATGTACTGTCTGTAAATATATCTCTCAGCTCCCCCTTGTGGTAGTATATATACAGTATTTATAAATTCCCAAGCTCTGGCTATGGGTGTTGTAATAATACATTATGTAGTCATCTACTGAACTTCCATTTGGCGGTGTATATACTGTATGTAGTACTCTACTAAGCTCCACTCAGTGGTGCTGTATTACAGTATGTACAGTAGTTTCTCCAGAGCACCCCTAGTGGTTGCAGTATATGCAGTATGTAGTAATCTCAAGCCCCCCCCCCATAATGGTGCTGTATGTAGCTATTTCTGTTATTGCAATGTTATGACATAAATTAAAAATACGGGTCTAATTTGTTCCAGAAACAGCGCCACTCTGGCCTTGGGCTGTGTCTGGTACGTGCAGCTCCGCTCTTTTCAGATTATTGCTGCAATAACATGTACCTTGTAGAATACTCTATTATGCAGTGGAATTTTTGACATTTTTCTTTCCTTGAGGAGATATTGGAACAAGTGTTTGGTCGCGTTGACCTTTTTCTAAGTCTGGTGTCAGTTGTAATGTACAACATGACTTATACCAGTCACCGCTCTCCTGCAGTGTTTGATATGTGGATAAAGGACCTCCTGGATTCTACAGACTGCGGAAAAGCTGCTGCCTTTCTTCTTTAAAAAATACTCCAGCCGCCCCATCTTATTATTAGGGGTTTTGGGATGTGTCATATTTGGGGTCTTTTTCTGAGTGTGCAGTACTTTAGTGTGGTCTGGGGTCTTAGGTACTTGGAAGACTAGAAAAGGTTTAGTATTACAGCTACTGGTCTGGGTCTGTATAGTGTATTAGGCTTAGTTCGGTCTGTAGTACTTTAGGGTCTGTGTGAATCTTTTGTACTTATTAAGGGGTCATGCTCCTTGTTCTGAAGCCCTTAAAGTTTTCAATCACTTGTTCCATACACATGTCTCTGTATGTGCATGTATCTGTGTCTGTTGCCTCCTTTGAGAGCTTCAGCTTTCCCTGTTCTCCTCATGCTGCCCTCTGTATGTATATATATTATTATATAATATATATATATATATATATTAATACAGACACAACTTCCTGTTTCTCTCACTCCTTCTTTCTGTCCTTGTGGTGTCACCCCCGTTGCATCTCTCTCTCTCACAGTCCGTCTTGCTGACCGACACAGGAGAAGAGGAGGGAGCGCAGGATAACCTCCTGCTGCAGCTCCTCCTATTCATCAGAGCTTAACATGTAAACAAAGATCCACAGAGAGTTAGACAGCGCTAAAGTAGTAACAGAATGCTGAATCACTGATGAATATTCAGGGATTATTATTAGCAGTAAGAACACATGAGTGGCCAACACCTTAAGTGGATCGATCTGGGGACTGTAGTACTTGTGTTTTTGGTCTGGGGTCTGTAGTTCTTAACAGGGTCCAGTGTCTATTGTACTTTGGGGTTCTGGTTTTAGGGGTGTTGTGAACAGAAGTTTTTTTTATTAGTTTTAAAGGGGCTGGCCTCTCTTTTACTAAAAGTTGGCGTGGGGGCTTTACTGCCTTAATAATAAACCCTGCATGTTCAACAAGTGATTCAGCATTCCTTCTATTCACATTTTGCCCCTCTGTACAGATTCCTCTGTGGTCCTTGTGTTACTGTTTGAGTTTCTGATTAATAGGAGGAGCTCCAACAGGAGATTATGACTCGTCCTGCTCCCTCCCCTCTTCCTCAGTGAGAAGAACTATGAGAGAAAGAGCACAGTGGGTGACGCCATTAGGACAAAGGAATGAACACAGAATAAATTGTCCACCCATTTAACCTTGGTAGGGAGTATGGCCTAGCTCTAGGGTCTTTATTGGATTAGGGTTTCTGAACAATGTGGATTGTATTATTAGGGGGTTCTGTTGTCTGATCTTATTTTTTTACGGGATTTGGGGAATAATAAACGCAAACCTTTGTTAATTATATAGAACCCTGGCCTATTTGATTCCGTAAGCATCTCTGTGCCTTAGGCTTAAAAGGGTTTTTCAGTATAAATGGCAGGCATGAGGTATAAATATATGATCATGTTTTGGGAGGTGCTGACCTCCTGAGACCCCATCTCCCAGGTAAGAATGTGTCTGGGGGATTTCCCCTGAGTTGTATATTGAGTGGTGACTGAGATTTCCAGTATTGGGAGTTATCCTAGTTTTTTAACACCACCTGGAGGGTCATACAGTACGATAGAGATTCTGTTCTGTACTGGACTATGAGCGTCAATAGCGCATCCATTGCTGAGCACACCATGGACGGTGCAGTTTCGCGCCTGTGTGAACAATGTTACAGCTTTCTCACATTGCTTACTAAACTAGGTCACCTGCGGCTCCCCCTATCAGAGGCCCATTCCTTCACATCTGTCCAGTAAGTTGGACGCCTACCCAGAGATGCGCTCGCTAGACATGACTGTGTCAGCGCAGCCAACTGTGACCTCTCCTATCTGATCGCTGAATCACGAAGCAAAATGCAAACCAGGGACAGTCTACTCAGCTCCACTGCTTGTGGCCGCGCTGTCCTGGCAATACAATCATGGTCACATTCAAGCTAAAGGCATTTAAAGAGGCTTTACATGAAAAGGACATCTCGGCAGCCGGTATCCACATCCCTATGCTTCAATACATCCATCCCTATTGTTGTCCTATCTTATGACTTTTCCCCTGTGTGACAGAGATATCCAAACACACATTACACGATTGTAGTCTTAGACTTGCAGTCACACTCCCTATATCTGTACTTTACCATAACTATACCAAAAATAGAAACCCACACTACTCTTGGGTGGTATGGAACACTCCGGTGGCTATAAAGTGTACCTATGAGAAAAACTTCGGTCCCACCGTCCGCCCGTCATAATCCTGTTTTATTGTCTCCCCTTCTATATTCTTCAACTACCTCGACCATTCTCATGTCGGTTGCTGCCCTACGTCGTTTTTTCTCCGTCTCTAAGGGTGGTAAACTTCACTTCTTGCCAACTCTGTTTCACACCGTTATGATATGGATTATGCGCACTTTTTGACAGGTATTTAAACAGGCGTTTTGCAACTGGGATTGTGTGGCCGTGATCGCGCCAATTGTGGCCAAAGCGTGCGCTGCTTTCATGTGAACAGAATTAAAGGTGGCGCTGCCTGTCGGACAATCCGACTGATTCGACTGAGCACGAGGATTAAGTATTCAATTGGTGTCGCAAGACATTGCAGCTTACATTCAAGGCCCAAGAAAGATGTGAAACCCTGGACCTGAGCGGGAGCCCACATTCGGATATCGGGCGCAGCCTATTTAGTGCGAATGGCGGCACGGCATTATACACGACAATCCACTTTGTGTGGTGAACTCCTCAGAACGGGTCAAGTAAAGTGCACCCGAAAGTCAATGTCCATCCACACAGGTGCACATCTGCCGCGTTCACTACAGAGTCGTTGCCCAATCTAGTCGCGATCCTCCGACCTGCTCGCCCCCCCGATTTCTGTTGCATGGGAAGCAGCGCAGTTGCCCACAATGCCGTATCCGTTGCAACACAATCACCCAGCGCAATGCACCTGTTAAATACCTTCAAAGCTGCACAAATCCCAGAAACCATGAACAGTCCGATGAAAGTGCGCATCCGCGACCCTTAGTCAATAATGCTGCATTAGGGGGGGGGGGGAAGTGGAAGTGGTCCCGTGGAAGTGGACATATTAAAAATGTTTAAAAATGTCCCTTTTATTCATATACACTTAGTTATGGTCTGTACCAATCAACCGACTATAACTCAAATATGTCCAAATACTACTTATACTGAATAAGTGTATAGATCCTGGTTCATGAACAGAATGCACTAAATACAGTAAAGTAAAATAAATAATATGTACATATATCTATCTCCTATCTGTCTAATTACTAATAATGTAAGTATCTTGGGTCATGACAGAATGCTAATACAGTAAAGACTGGCAGATCACAGTAGATCGTACAGGGGAGGAGTAGCGTGTGTTTAACAGTACATTTTTTTGAAGGGCATTGAATTGCCCCCTATTGGACACAATATGGCTGCCATTTGGTGGATGACTCTGAGGGGGAATATAACCACTCATTGTAAGAAATGAACGGCAGGATGTGACCATGACAAGTTTTGGGTGTTGTTATCACGTGTTCTTACGTGTATGAATAGGCCATACTTGCATCTACAACCAACCAAAGATGCCCTAAGAAGATAAAGACCCTCGGGGCCATCATTGTATATTAGCCTGTCTGGGCCCCGGATTTGGAGTAGACTGTTGAAGCTCTTCTACTCAGTTATTCGAATTTATAAGGGAAGTTCACTGATAATATATTCGGTATTTGCATCGTAGACTACCGAGTGCAGATCCTGTTAATGATTCCATTTCATTCGCGATTCAATCCTTTGCAGAGCTGGAAAAATTCCAAACGTGCTGGATTACAAAAAGACATATGATTTGCAACATTTAAACATTTATCCCTGTGCTCATCAAATACACTCCCCTCATTCCGCTTAGTCACAGAGGTCCCCTAAATATTGGTAAGGTTTTAATACCTTGAGTTTTTATGATATTGCATTTTAGGAATATCCAAATCTGATCACTTTTTGCTAATTTTGTAATAGGGAAGAAAAACAGAAGTAGCCATGGTACTCGTATGTATGGGGTTTACCGTGGAGTTATTTCTAATTTTAATTTGTCCATTTTTGCATGCAGTATATACTATTTGTTTTTAATGTGTTCTATGGACAAGGTTATTTTCTTTACATTTTTAAAGGAAGATCTACCGTAAAATCCATTAAACCAAGACATACTCAATAGATCCGGGACACCGGACTATGGAATCCTTCTTATATTGGATATATCCATGGGCCTCCTATACTTCTAAAATAACTTTAAAATTATTCCAATGAGCCTAAAAGGGCCTGGTGGGGTTTACACCTCAGTAAGAAACCCATATTTACCAAAACGACTTTAGAAATTAAATATCTGTTTCATATCCCACTCTTCAAAACCAATGATTATTAACTACAAGCACCATAACATCTACGTAAACATCAACTAATTGTGTGCCATGTATTACTTGACTATAAAATTCA
This sequence comes from Engystomops pustulosus, assembly GCA_019512145.1. NCBI lineage: Eukaryota > Metazoa > Chordata > Amphibia > Anura > Leptodactylidae > Engystomops > Engystomops pustulosus. Next base: position 50,228 of record WNYA01000616.1, read on the forward strand.
TTATTTTAGTCTGCGGTGCCTATGGTTGACCTATTGTTTTCCTTGTTTACAGACACAAACAAGCTTATGTTTGTTCTGGTTCTGTAGACAACAGAGAGGTCCAGAATGTAACAACACTCCTCTTTCCATATGCCTGGTAGTAGCATGAGCTATATATACTACATTTGGACCAAATAGTTTACCCCCCTCATTTAAGAAGATAAACCCACAATTGGTACATAATAACTTGACTCTAGAATTATCATAATACTTTTCGTATCAAAATTAACAAATGAAAGGGCGTAGTAGTGGAAACGTGTAAATCTCGAACTGCTCGTGCTTCGGACGAGTATTTTCCCCTGCTGCGAGATCGAGCATCTCACCTTATAGAAAAAACCAGTGAGAACGTTGAAGAATATAATAAAACACGTGAACACAGATCATTTCAGTGAAGAACACAGTGAAGAACAATACCTTGCAGATGTTTCGTACATCGACTAACTTATCGGAAGACGCCGCTCCCAACGGTGTTCTTCACAATAGTATATGAAGAACATTTGTTGAAAACCCACATTGAAAGTAGAGTGTTTCCATACATCTAGGCAATGTGTCTTCTTCACATCTATATTCTTCATATACTATTATGAAGAACGCCCCCTGTTCTGCACGCGTGTCTTCCGATAGTTAGTAGATGATTCGAACATATTCAATGTGTTCTTTCAATGATAGTTCTTTCAGTGGAAAATGCTGTCGATATGAGCACCCGATGCTTCGGCAAAAAGTGTTCCTCTGCATAACTGAGCACTCGAACATCGTGGAAAAGTTCACTAGCCATTTTAGTGCTGCTCCATCTCTACAGGCAGACATTGCTTGTCATCTACTGGCCTTGGATAAAAGTTGGTCCCTCACTTAATATTTTGTTGCACAACCTTTTGAGTGGCATCATTGCACACACACGATTTCCTGTTTCTTGCCAATGAGCGAGGTTATTATTGGGGCATTCTTTCATGAGGGGCGTCGCCGGCTCTAACAGAGGTGGAGCGTCCGCGGGGTCACCCTTACCCGCAACGTGTCTTCTCGGTGCCCTGACCTACCAAATTTTGTGGGCCCCCACCCCCACACCTAATGATAAATCAGTCCCTGTGACACAGTGAGTTCTGCCGCTGGAAAGTAGGAGGGTGTATGTGACTTGGGGCCCGTTCCTCCCTTGGGGGCCCCCTATGGCGCCCTGCTGGTTTTGAAGGATTCAGCAGTCATTAGCCAGAACTCAATAAGGGTCCAGAACTCAGAAACCTTTCAGATAGTCCGTTGTTTTCCTTTTAGGCCATTATATGGTTAATTTTTGGCTGTTGTTTTTGGGGTTGTCCTGTTGCCACGACCCAACAGGTCTTTTTTTCTCTACTCTATCGGATCCCTTGGTAGTCTTAAGATTCTTGTAAACTTTCCAATGTAGACTGCACAGATTTCAAGATCCCTGTGCCAGTATACCAGTAAAGCAGCCCCAAACATAATGGCCTCCTCCATGTGTCACATGATGGACAGTGGTCTTTTTCAAGATATCTCCATTTTTTCGTCTGTGAAGCATAACTGACTGTGCCTGGCCAAAGACATGGCTTTGTGCTTGTTTCATTACTTTAGCAAATTCCAAATTGCTTTTTGTGATGATTTGTTTAGGCAATAGGTTTCCTCCTCTGTCGTCTCCCATTAAGTCCGATTTTGCTCAACAACGCTACGATATCAATCACAATGATATTACTGATCGGCTCACCTTTACGTACTGGTGTAATTAGTTGTCAATGTTCCTCCTGGGAGTTGGCTGCAGCCCCAAAGACCTTAAAACCATTGGGATAATATGCAAGCTTGTAATCACAGTGCAAAAACACAAAGTTGCTTGGAGATGGATCTTACTAACCGTTACCCTTAACACTCTTTGTCTAAACTTTTAGCTCCTGAGACAGACTCTTTCCTTTGGCCTTTGGCGTTCCTGTTGAGTGGTTTGACAATGTTCCCCCCATGATGCGACCTTAGCACAGTGAGTACTGTACCCTATATACACACATGAGTACTCTGTCCCTCAATACAGCACATGTGATAGAGTAGTAGCCCATACTGAGGCTGACCCTATATACAGCACAGAGGGATGTGGGAACCCTAACTAGCAGCACAGTGAGTAGCTGTACCCTATATAACATCACAAGTGAGGGCTGTATCCCTATTATACGCACTGGGAGTAGCTGTAGGTCCTATATATAGCCGTGTAGGGGCTGTCCCATCACACGAGACTTTACCCCTATATACAGCACAGGAGTAGTGTCTATGACTGGAGACCTTACCTATACCAGCACAGTGAGGAGCTGTACCCTATATCCACAGCACGTGGAGGGCTGTACCCTAAACACAGCCACAGTGGAGTAGCTGTACCTATATACCACACAGTGAGTAGCTGTCCCAATATACAGCACAAGTGAGAGCTGTACCCTTATCAGCACACGTGAGAGCTGTTAGCCCTATATACCAGCAACAGTGGTAGCTGTACCCTATCATACAGCAACAGGAGTAGCTGTACTCCATATACAGACAGGAGTAGCTTACCCAATATACAGCACATGAGTAGCTTACCCTTATACATACAGTGAGGAGCTGTACCCTATATACCGCACAGTGTGGAGCGTCATATATAGTCTAGGAGACCCTATATCCGCACAGTGACTGTGTAGCCCTAATACAGCACAGTGAGTTAGCTGTACCGCTATATACAGCACACGATATGTACTAAAGCGATGAGTAGCTGGAGCGCTATATACACCACAGTGAGTAGCCTGGAGCCCTATTACACAACAAGTGAGGAGTCTGAGCCCGAATACAAGCACAGTAGGCTATCGGTAGTCCTATATAAGCACAGTGGGGATGACTGTACCCTATATACGCACAGGGAGTACCGTACCCTGACTATGACAATCCACATGAGGAGCTGTACCCTCTATACAGCACAGTGAGGAGCCTGTACCCCTATACCATCACAGTGAGAGCTGTAACCACTATATACGCACAGTGAAGTAGCTGTACCCTATACAGCACTGTGAGGATCTAACCCTATAGACAGCACAATGAGGAGCTGTTCCTATACAGCACAGGATTACTGTTAGCCTATATACATGCACAGTGAGGAGCTGTGACTCCTATATACAGCACAGGGAGGAGCTCGAGACCTATATACAGCCATGAGTAGCTGTACCCATTACCACCTGAGAGTAGTACTGTACCCTATACAGCAACAGGGAGTACTGTACCTTAATACAGCACAGGGAGGAGGCTGTACCCTATATCAGCACAGTGAGTAAGCTGTACCCTCTATACAGCACAGGGAGGAGCTACCCTATATACACACGGAGGAGCTGTACCCTATATACAGCACATGCGGAGCTGTACCCTATATAAAGCACAGTGACGGAGCTGTACCCCTATATCACAGTCATACTGCTATACTACCCCTGAGTGAACCCTATATCAGCACAGTGGTACTGAGCCCCCTATACAGCACAGCTGAGTAGCTGTGCCCCTATACTATGCAGCATGAGGAGCTGTGACCCTATATAAGCACACGTGAGTAAGGCTGTACCCTATATACAGCACAGTGAGGAGCTGAACCTATTACACCAGTGCAGCAGTCGTACAGGTAGACTGTACCCTATATACAGCACCGTGTGTAGCTGGTACCCTAAATAGACAGCACGGGAATAGCTGTCACCTATATTACGCACAGTGGATGAGCTGAGCCATTATTACAAAAGCACAGTAGGAGCTAATAAACCCTATATACAGCAACAGTGAGTAGCTTCCCTATATACAGCACGTGGAGCTGTACCCTATATAACAATCACAGGGAGTAGCTGTACCCTATATACAGCACAGGGAGTAGCTGTACCCTATATACAGCACAGTTTGGAGCTGTACCCTATATACAGCACAGTGAGAGCTGTACCCTATTACAGCAAAGTGATTCGCTGTCCCCTATATACAGCAGCAGTGATGAGCTGTACCCCATATACACACAGTGAGGAGCTGAAGCCCTAATATACAGCCACAGTGAGTAGCTGTATCCTATAACACAGCACGTGAGTATCTGTACCCTATATACATCCAGTGTGATCCCCCTGTACCCTATATACACAGCACAGTGATTATCTGTACCCTATATACAGCACAGTGAGGGCTGTAGCCTATATACAGCACATGAGGAGCTGTAACCTATATACAGCCCGTGAAGTAGCTGTACCCTATATACAGCACAGTGTGTAGCTGTACCCTATATACATCACAGGGAATAGCTGTACCCTCATAACACTCACAGTGAGGCGCTTGAGCCATATATACAGTCACAGTGAGGGCTGTACCCTATATACAGCCATTGAGGAGCTGTACCCTAATATACAGCACAGTGAGGGCTGTACCCTATATACAGCCAGGGAGAGCGGTACCCTATATACAGCACAGTGAGGAGCTGTACCCTATATACAGCAAGTGAGGAGCTGTCCCCTATATACGCCAGGGAGTACTTGTACCTATATACAGCACAGGAGTAGCTGTACCCAATAATACAGCACAGTGGTAGCTGTACCCTATATACAGCAAATTGATAGCTGTACCCTATATACAGCACAGTGAGTAGCTGTACCTATATACAGCCAATGAGAGCTGTACCCTATATACAGCACAGTGAGGAGCTGTAGTCCTAGATACAGCACAGTGAGGAGCTGTACCCTATATACAGCACAGGAGTGCTGTCCCTATATACGCACGTGAGTAGCTTTACCCTATATACAGCACAGTGAGTAGCTGTACCCATTACAGCACAGTGAGGAGCTGTACCCTATATACAGCACAGTGAGGATCTGTACCCCTATATACAGTCACCGTGTGGAGCTGTACCCGTATATACAGCACCGTGATTAGCTGTACCCTATATAAACAGCACATTGTGTAGCTGTACCCTATATACCACAGGAATATCTGTACCTATATACCCAGCACAGTGAGAGCTATACCCTTTATACAGCCCAGGGAGTAGCTTACCCTATATACCAGAACAGTGCGGAGTCTGTACCGCTATATCGCACAGGGAGTAAGTGTCCCCTATAGACAGCACAGGGAGTAGCTGTACCCTATAACAACTCACGTGTGGAGCTGTCCCTATTACATCACCCATTGAGGATCTGTACGCCTATATACAGCAAGGGAGTATCTGTACCCTACTATATCATCATCAGTGAGTAGCTGTAGTTCCTATATACAGCACATGAGGAGCTGTAACCCTTATACATAACAATGATAGCTGTACCCTATATACCACACAGTGAGGAGCTGTACCCTATATACAAGCACAGGGAGTAGCTGTCCCCTATACAAGGCCTTTCTAGACAAAGTGGGGCCTGGGCAAAACGAAAAGGGGGCCCCCCAAAATAAAACTATTTTATACCAGTCACAGTCAGCAGGGCTCCTTTATTTGTAAAACAAACTGTAATTTTGGAGATTTTATAGGAGATAGATAGCGGATTTTTCAAATAGCGCATCAAAGACTTTCTAGACTAGGCGCCTTCAAATGCAACTCCTTTGATTCGAAATGAAACATTTTTACAAAAAAATACTTCAAATTGACCTTTGGATGGCAAAAAATGTGCTCCACACCAGAAATTATTTATTTTACCTTCAGCATCTCCTAATGTAATAGATGGACATGTGTAGAGTTCACAATGTCCGCATATTCATCTGTTCGAATCATCCTAATATCACTAACACTGTAATAACTAAAATATCTGCTTTTCAGCTAAAATTCACACAAATCTATCATTGCATTTTCCTTACACAATGGTCGCCCAAATAAATAACTATATAATCCATAAACCACTAATGGGGTAAGATTTTGGAAAGAGTCACTTTGAGATGGCGTCATTGATATCCGCCCATAATACAGAACCCTCCTCGGATCATAGGAAGGAGAAGTGGAAACATCATAACATAGGTGTAAATATGGAGGATAGTTGTTGAATAAAACTTTAATTCCAGAACATGTGTGTGTTTTTTGGTGTTACATAAATAACTTATGGACATGTTCTGGGCTGGGTTTGAATGTTCAGCGTATCAGTCAATTTTTCCCAACAACAAAACTATCACCAAAATAAAAGGAATAAGATGATAAAGTGTTTTTCTTAGATAGTTCTGCTAGAGAAGGTTAAAAACATGAACATTAGTTATTATTATCCCTTCTCAAAATTTGTAACATATAAAGTGATTTATTTGCCATTATCTCTTGAGGTGCAGCAGCTCCGTGTGCAGCAAATTCTCCCTGCCGCCCTGAATGGCTAAGAATCTGGAGGGGTGGGCTACACTTCATGGGGGCTGTATCTCGCTCTGTGACACATAGGAACCTCACTTATTCTTTTTTGTCTATGAAGAAGAGAGTCTCCTCTTTTAACTGATCTAAAACTTGTGTTTATAAGTTTTATGAAAATGAGATATTAACTGTTGAACTGCCGTTTGGGAGTGATTTTTATATATAAAAATGGCACCTGATATTCTCACTTTAAACCTGAATACTCTGGATGACCTGGCACTAGAACAAAATTCAAGATTCAATTTTGAAGAATGATTCTCCCCTTTCAGGGGGCCCTTGGCAAATTGCCACCTTTGCCTACCCATAGCGCCCGCCCTGACCTAGTATACAGCACAGTGAGTAGCTGTACCCATATACAGCACAGTGAGTATCTGTCCCCTATATACAGCACAGGGTCAGCTGTACCCTATATACAGCACAGTGAGGAGCTGTACCCCCATATACAGACCTTGAGAGCTGTACCTATTACAGCACAGGGTTAGCTGTACCCATATCCAGCACAGGAGTATCTGTAACCCTATATACAAGCACAGTGAGTAGCTGTACCCTATAACATCACAGGGAGTAGCTGTAAACCTATATACGCACAGTGAGTAGCTTACGCCTTATACAGCACAGTGAGTAGCTGTACCCTATATAACACAGCACAGGGAGTAGCTGTACCCTATAATACAGCACAGGAGGAGCTGTCAACCCTATATACAGCAGTGAGGAGCTGTAGCCGTATATAACAGCACAGTGGTAGCTGTACCCTATATACCAGCACAGTGAGGAGCTGTAGCCGTATATACAGCACAGTGGAGTAGCTGTACCCTATATAGCACACATGAGTCGCTTACTATAATACAGCACGTGAGTAGCTGACCCTATATCAACAGCACAGTGAGGAGCCTGTAGCACTCTATACACAGCCAGGAGTAGCCTGTACCCTATATACAGCAACAGTGAGGAGCTGTACCCTATATACACGCACATGTGGAGTATCCCCCGCTGTCCCTATATAGCACGGGAGTACTGTACCCTATATACATCACAAGGAGTAGCGTAGCCCTATATACATAGGGTGAATGCTCCTCAGCTCTGATACTACTCTCCAGCAGTAACAACACGGAGGGGCCATTCCCTTTATATTCTCTAATGAATGGCTGGAAGGGCTGCCAGTAATGCTGTGCCCGGCGCTCGCTTCCCTTCTGTGTTTCTGGGCTCCCAGCAGGTTGGTGTCAAAACTGCAATTTATTAGTAAATCACAGCAACCACATAACCTGGCACAGCCCCGACTAATAATCATCTGCCTCCTGTGCGTGTCGGGAATCTGGATTCTACTGTATTCATTCTCAAGCCTTAGCAATCCCAGGAATTCCAATCAAGACCAAGAATTCATAAAACATTTAGGCGGCAATAAGCAGGACTCGAAAACTCAATTGTATCAAAAGCATTCCTCTTCACAGAAGAATTTCCATAGAATCCATGTAACTATATAAATCTGAATACAAATCTTCACACATTATTATAGTAGTTAATATTCTTGTACATATGGGGCATATATATGGTAGTTATACTATACTTGTACATAAGGGACAGTTTATAGTAGTTATATTCCTGGTACATAGGGGGCAGTATTATAGTATTTATATTCTTGTAACATAGGGTCATATTATAGTATTATATTCTTGTACATGAGGGGGATATTATCTATAGGAGTATTTCTGTACATGGGCAGTATTATATAGGTTTATTTCTTGTACATAGGCAGTATATATGTTATAATGCTGTACGAGGGGGCAGTTATCGATATTCTGTATGGGGTTTGTATATAAATTCTTGTACATACTGGGCAGTATTTTAGTCAGTTAGTATTCTTGTTACATGGGCGTCATTATATAGTATATCTGTGTACATGAGGGGCAGTATTATAGTACGTTATATCTGTACATATGGGTGTCATTATGTAGTTATATCTTGTTACATATGGGGGCAGTATTTAGTAGTTAATTTTGTACATAGGGGGCAGTATTCATAGATATTTTGTTATATGGCAAGTATAGTTATTATCCAGTACTAGGGCAGTATTTATAGTAGTTATAATTCTTGTACATAGGGCAGTATTATAGTGAGTTATTTTCTTGTACATATGGGTTGTGTTGTAACGGGTCGCGATTTGATCACTGTTGCCTTTCTATCAGCTCGAACCAGTCTGCCATTGTCCGGACCTCTGGCATCAACAAGGCATTTCCGCCCACAGAAACTGACCGCTCACTGGATGTTTTCTTTTTCGGACCACTTCTGTAAACCCTAGAGATGGTTTGTGCGTGAAAATCCCAGTAGATCAGCAGTTTCTGAATACTCAGACCAGCCCTTCTGGCACCAACAACCATGCCACGTTCAAAGGCCACAAATCACCTTTCTTCCCATACTGATGCTCGGGAGAACTGCAGGAGATGTCTTGACCATGTCTAAATGCCCAAATGCATGAGTGCCGCCATGTGATTGGCTGATAGCCTTAAGTTGTTAACGAGCAGTTGGACAGTGTACCTAATAAAAGTGGCCGGTGAGTGTATATGACCCTTGTATGATGCTTTCAGTGTGAAGAGAGGAGAGACCAAGGCACAGATAATAGATGTTGAGATGATAAAACAAGTTCTATCTTACCCCAAGTGGTTATTCACATCATTGCAGGTCAGCACTTTTCTATTCTGTTCTATATGACCCTGTTGAGTGTTCTGATGTGAGGAGGAGAGACCAAGGCACAGATAATAGATGTTTAAAACTAATAAGTTGCTAACTCACCCAAGTGGTTTATTCACATAATTACAGGTCAGCCCTTCTTTATTCGTTCTCATGACCCCCCTGACGTTTATGAATGTGAGAGGAAGAGACCAGGCACAGATGATAGATTTTGAGATATACGTTACATCTCACCCCATGTGGTTATTCACATCATTGCAGGTCACTACTTCTCTATCGGTCTATATGAACCTGTTGATGCTCTGAGGGTGAGAGAGAAGAGACCAAGGCACAGATATAGAGTTGAGATGATAATAAGTTACGATCTTCCCCAGTGGTTTATTCACATATTGCAGGTTAGTACTTCTCATTCTGTTTATATGATGCTGTTGATGCGTGAAGTGATGACAAGTGTTTGCATCAGACTCCCTATACTTTCATGTGCAGGTTGTGAATCGAGAATTAGATTGAGGGCTGCGTGTAGGATTGTCAGCTCAGTTTTATGAGCGGTGATGGGGTGGAGCTGTAATACCACAAACAACCTGAGGAAGGTTGTGTGGCGTACAGACATTCTGCATAGTCTAATCACCAAATACAATGATATCCACAAATGGTGATCTGTCAGCAGATCGGGTCAGGTGATTTACTTGGTGTTTAGGGGATTTTTATTCTTCTTCTTGTCCATTTCAATCAGTTATACAGTATTTTCTGAAACATTCCAAGTAGCAGATACTTGCGGTGTCTGAAAAAAATGACTAAAAATCGATCATCCCAAGAGCGCTGCCTCCTGCCCGAGCAGCACATGAGACAAACACATAAATCACAGCAACATGAATAATTCAGCAGTGCAGTATATACAAGCCTATATAATTATACTCACATGTCAGTCCTCCCAGAGGGGCTGTTATAGATACTGCCACAGGAGCAGGACTTAAAGGCAATGGTCACATTCAAAATCTTACATCCAGAATGGATTCATTTCCTTAATATATTATCAAAAAGGCAAGAGATGAATTAGAGTACAAGCTCGAAACCCTGGCTAGAACTCAATCTAAATAGAACACGCTGCCAACACAGGGGAGCTGATGGCATGTATATTCGAGCATAGTAATAACACCAGATATGGTAATACTCCTGAGCTCCCCCTAGTGGTGCTGTAATACAGTATGTAGTAATCTCCTGAGCACCCCCTAGTGGTGGCTGTATAACAGTATGGTAGTAATCTCCTGAGCACCCCCTAGTGGTGGCTGTATATGCAGTATGTAGTATTCTCCTAATTCCTCTAGTGCAGGCCTGTGATACCGTATGTAGTAATCTCCTGACCTCCCCTAGGGTGGGGGTGTATACAGTATGTAGTAATTCCTGAGCTCCTCCTATGATGGCTGATATACAGTTGTAGTAATACCTGAGCAGCCCCTAGTGGTGGCTGTATATGCAGTATGTAGTAATCTCCTGAGTCCCTCTAGTGATAGCTGTATATACAGTATGTAGTTTCTCCTGATCCCTCTAGTGATGGCTTGTATATACAGTATGTAGTATTCCCTGAGCTCCCCCTAGTGGTGTCGTATATACAGATGTGTAATATCTGAGCTCCCCTATGGTGGCTGTATATACAGTATGTAGTATTCTCCTGATCCCTCTAGTGATGGTGTATATACAGTATGTAGTAATCTCTGAGTCCCCCTAGTGGTGTGTCTGTATACAGTATGTAGTAATCAGCTGAGCTCCCCTGTGATGGCTGTATATGCAGTATGTAGTAATCTCCTGAGACTCCCCAGTGGTGGTGTATATACAGTATGTAGTAATCTCCTCAGTCCTCCTAGTGGTGGCGTTGTATATACAGTATGTAGTATCTCTGAGCTCCCCTAGTGGTGGCTGTAATAAGTATGCAGTAATCTACCTGAGCTCCTCTAGTGAGGGCTGTATATACAGTAGTAGTATAGTAATTCCTGAGCTCCCCCTAGTGGGGCCTGTATAGACAGTAGGTTAGTAATCCGCCGAGCTCCCCTAGTGGTGGGGTATATAACTGTATGTAGTAATCTGAGTTCCCCCCAAAGGGTGGCTGTATATACAGTATGTAGGTAATCTTTCCTGAGCTCCTCTAGTGGTGGGGTATATACAGTAGAGTAATCTCTCGAGCTCCCCTAGTGGTGGGGTATATACAGTATGTAGTAAATCTCCATGAGCTCCCCCTAGTGGTGGCTGTATATACAGTATTAGTAAATCTCCTGTAGCTCCCCCATAGTGGATGGCTGTGATATACAGTATGTAGTAATCTCCTGAGCTCCCCTAGTGGTCCTAGTGATGGCTGTATATACAGTATGTAGTAATCTCCTGAGCTCCCCCTAGTGGTGGCTGTATATGCAGTATGTAGTAATCTCCTGAGCTCCCCCTAGTGGTGGTGTATATACAGTATGTAGTAATCTCCTGAGCTCCCCTAGTGATGGCTGTATATACAGTATGCAGTAATCTCCTGAGCTCCCTCTAGTGATGGCTGTATATACAGTATGTAGTAATCTCCTGAGCTCCTCCTAGTGGTGACTGTATATACAGTATGTAGTAATCTCCTGAGCTCCCCCTAGTGGTGACTGTATATACAGTATGCAGTAATCTCCTGAGCTCCTTCTAGTGGTGGCTGTATATACAGTATGTAGTAATCTCCTGAGCTCCCCCTAGTGGTGGGGTATATACTGTATGTAGTAATCTGAGCTCCCCAAAGTGGTGGCTGTATGTACTTTATGTAATAATCTCATCAGCTCCCCCTTGTGGTGAGTATATATACAGTATTTAGTAAATTCCCAAGCTCTGGCTAGTGGTGGCTGTATATACATTATGTAGTCATCTACTGAACTTCCCCATGTGGCGGTGTATATACTGTATGTAGTAATCTACTAAGCTCCACTCAGTGGTGGCTGTATATACAGTATGTACAGTAGTATTCTCCAGAGCACCCCCTAGTGGTTGCAGTATATGCAGTATGTATTAATCTCAAGAGCCCCCCCCCTAATGGTGGCTGTATGTAGCTATGTCTGTTATTGCAATGTTATGACAATAAATTAAAATACAGGGTCTAATTTTGTTTCCAGAAACAGCGCCACTCTGGCCTGTGGGCTGTGTCTGGTACTGCAGCTCCGCTCTTTTCAGATTATTGCTGCAATAACATGTACCTTGTAGAATAACTCTTATTATGCAGTGGAATTTTTGACATTTTCTTTCCTTGAGGAGATATTGGAACAAGTGTTTGGTCGCGTTGACCTTTTCTAAGTCTGATGTCAGTGTAATAGTACAACATGACTTATAACCAGTCACCGCTCTCCTGCAGTGTTTGATATGTGGATAAAGGACCTCCTGGATTCTACAGACTGCGGGAAAAGCTGCTGCATTTCTTCTTTAAAAAATACTCCAGCCGCCCCATCTTATTTATTTAGGGGGTTTTGGGATGTGTCATATTTGGGGTCTTTTCTGAAGTGTGCAGTACTTTAGGTGGTCTGGGGTCTTAGGTACTTTGGGAAGACTAGAAAAGGTTTTAGTATTACAGAAATACTGGTCTGGGGTCTGTATAGTGTATTAGGCTTAGTTCTGGTCTGTAGTACTTTAGGGGTCTGGTCTGAAGTCTTTTGTACTTATTAAGGGGTCATGCTCCTTGTTCTGAAGCCCTTAAAGTTTTCAATAAACTTGTTCCATTACACATGTCTCTGTATGTGCATGTATCTGTGTCTTTGCCTCCTTTGAGAGCTTCAGCCTTTCCCTGTTCTCCTCATGCTGCCCTCTGTATATATATATATATATATATATATATATATATATATATATATATATACACACACAACTTCCTGTTTCTCACTCCTTCAGTCTGTCCTTGTGGCGTCACCCACTGCATCTCTCTCTCTCACAGTCCGTCTTGCTGACCGACACATGGAGAAGAGGAGGGAGCAGGATAACCTCCTGCTGCAGCTCCTCCTATTCATCAGAGCTCAGACATGTAAACAAAGATCCACAGAGATTTAGACAGCGCTAAAGTAAGTAACAGGAATGCTGAATCACATGATGAATATTCAGGGATTATTATTAAGGCAGTAAAGACACATAGAGTGGCCAACACCTTTAAGTGGATCTGATCTGGGGATTGTAGTACTTTAGTGTTTCTGGTCTGGGGTCTGTAGTTCTTAACAGGGTCCAGTGTCTATTGTACTTTAGGGGTTCTGGTTTTAGGGGTGTTTGTGAACAGAAATTTTTTATTAGTTTTAAAGGGGCTGGCCTCTCTTTTACATAAGTTGCTTGTGTGCCTTTACTGCCTTAATAATAAACCCTGAATGTTCATCAAGTGATTCAGCATTCCTTCTATTCACATTTGCCCTCTGTACAGATTCTCTGTGGATCCTTGTTTACTTGTTTGAGTTCTGATTAATAGGAGGAGCTGCAACAGGAGATTATGACTCGTCCTGCTCCCTCCCCTCTTCCTTCAGTGAGAAGAACTATGAGAGAAAGAGGCACAGTGGGTGACGCCATTAGGACGAAAGGAATGAAACACAGAATAAATTGTCCACCCCATTTAAGCCTTGGTAGGGAGTATGGCTAGCTCTAGGGTCTTTATTGGATTAGGGTTTCTGATCTGTGGATTGTATTGATTTAGGGGGTTCTGTTGATCTGATCTGTATTTTTTTAGGGGATTTGGGAAATAAACGAACCCTTTGTTAATATATAGAACCTGCATTTTATTCCGTAATCATTCCTGTCTGAGGTTAAGGGTTTTTCCAGTATAAATGGGCAGGGCATGAGGATAAATATATGATTGTTTGGGGGTCTGACCTCTGAGACCCCCAGCTCCCAGGTAGAATGTGTCGGGGGGATGTCCTCCTGAGTTGTATAATTGGTGACTAGGATTTCCAGTATTTGGAGTTATCCTATTTTTAACCCCTGGAGGGTCATACAGTAGATAGAGATTCTGTTCTGTACTGGACTATGAGAGTCAATAGCGCCATCATTGCTGAGCACACATTGAGACGAGTGCAGTTCTCGCTGCCTGGTGACACAATGTTACAGCTTCTCACATGCTTATAAATAATGGCAGACTGCTGGCTCCCCCTGTCAGAGCCCATTACCTTCACATCTGTCAGTAAGTGGACGCACTACCCGAGGATGCGCCTCGCTGACATGACATGGCAGCAGCCAACTGTGAACCTCTCCATATCTGATCGCTGAATCCACGAGCAAAATGCAAACCAGGGGACAGTCGTACTCAGCTCCACTGCTTAGTGCCGCGCTGTCACTGGCAATACAATCATGGATTCAGCAAAGGCACTTAAAGAGGCTTTACATGAAAATGACATCACATCTGCCTTCACAGCCCGTGCTTCAATACATCCTCCTATTGTTCTCCATCTATGTGTTTCCCTGGTAACAGACTACAAACACACTCAGTGTTGTCTGATATTGCAGTCACACTCCCTAATATCTGTACTTTACCATAATATACCAAAAATAGAAACCACACTACTCTGGGTGGGTATGGAGACACACAGGTGGCTACAAAAGGTGTAACCATATGAGAAAAATTCGGTCCAGTCCGCCGTCATAATCCATGTTTTATTGCTCCAATTCTTCAATAACACAATGGGGCTTATTTACTAAGGGTGGTAAATTGCACTTTCGTCCAACTGTTCACCGTTTATGGGATTTGCGCAGCTTTGACAGGTATTTAACAGGTGTCTGCGCTGGGATTGTGTGGCATGTGATCGGATTGTGGCGCAGCTACGCTGCTTTCATGTGACAGAAATTAGGGGGCGCTGCTGTCGGACAATCCGACTGATTCGGACTGAGCGCAGGATTTAAGATTCAAATTGTGTCGCAAGACAATGCACTTACATGCACCAGGAAGAAGAAGGTGAACTCCTGGGACCTGAGCAGGGAAGCGACACATGCAGGATATTGGGCGCACGATCTTAGTGAATCGTGGCACAGCGCATTATACACGGACAATGCACTTACATGCACCAGGAAGAAGAAGGTGAACTCCTGGGACCTGAGCAGGGAAGCGACACATGCAGGATATTGGGCGCACGATCTTAGTGAATCGTGGCACAGCGCATTATACATGGACAATGCACTTTGGGTGAACTCCTCGGAACAGGTAAGTAAATGTGCCACCCGAAAGTGCATTGTCCATCCAGAATGCACATCTGCCGCTATTCACTAAGATCGTGTGCCCAATTTTAGTCGCGATCCTCCGACTGCTCGCCCCCCGATTTCTGTTGCATGGAAGCAGCGCAGTTGCGCCACAATCCGATCACGTGCAACACAATCCCAGCGCAGGCACCTGTTAAATACCTGTCAAAGCTGCACAAATCCCGAAAACCATGAACAGTCCGATGAAAGTGCGATCCGCGACCCTTAGCAAATAATCTGCATAGAAGTGGAAGTGGATCCGCGTGGAAGTGGAACATTATTTAAAAAATGTTTAAAAAAATGTCCCTTTTATTCATATACACTTAGTTATGCTGTTACAATTCAACAGACTATAACTCAAATAATGTACAAATATCTATCTATACTGAATAATGTATAGATCCTGGTTCATGAACAGAATGCAATAATATACAGTAAAGTAAAATAAAATAAATAATGTACATATATCTACCTATCTGTCTATATACTAAATAATGTATAGATCTTGGTTCATGAACAGAATGCAATAATACAGTAAAGACTGACAGATACACAGTAGATCAGTACAAGGGGAGGAGTAGCTGTGTTTAAACAGTAATTTGTTTTGAAGGGCTATGATGCCCCCTATGGGACACAATTATGGCTGCCATTGGTGGATGACTCTGAGAGGGGAATTATAACAACTCATTGTAAGAAATGAACGGCAGGATGTGACACATGACAAGTTGTGTGTTACACGTGTTCTTACGTGTATGAATAGCCGTATTGTCTCTACAACCAACCAAAAGATGGACCCTAAGAAGAATAAAGACCCTCGGGGGCCATCATTGTAATATTTAGCCTTCTGCCCCTGGATTGGAAGACTTGTGAAGCCATTAACTCAGTTATCGAATTTAAAGGGAATGTTCACTGATAAATATTTCGGTTTGCTGTACTACCGAGTGCAATCCCTTTAATATTCCATTTCATTTCAGATAATCCATTTCAAGCTGGAAAAATTCCAAACGTGCTGGAATTAAGAAAAAGACATATTTGCAACATTTTAACAATTTTCACTGTGCTCATCAAATGACACATCCCCCTCATTCTCTTAGTCACAGAGGTCCCAAAGTATTGGTAAGGTTTTAATACCTTGAGTTTTTATTGATATTCATTTTAGGAAATATCCAAAATCTGATCACTTTTTTGCTAATTTTTAAGGGGAAAAAAACAGAAGTTAGGCCATTGTGACCTCTATTATGGAGTTTACCTGTGGGAGTTATTTCTATATTTTATTTGTCCATTTTTGCATGCAGATATAACTATTTGTTTTAATGTGTTCTATGGAAAGTTTATTTCTTTACATTTTTAAAGGAAATCTACCGTCAAAATCCATTAAAACCAGAGACATTACTCATAGATCCGGGCACCGGACTATGGGAATCTTCTTATATTTATTATCCATGGCCTCCTTACTTCTAAAATCAACTTTTAAAATTATTCCAATGAGCCTAAAGGGCTCTGGGGGGGTGTTACAGCTTCAGTAATGGAAACACATAAGTTACCAAAGACGCTTTAGAAATTAAATATATCTTTCATATCCACCTTCAAAACCAATGATTATTAACTACAAAGCATCCATAACATAATACTAAACATCAAACTAATTTTGCAATTATACTTGACTATAAAATGTCATTATTTTGAGTCTGCGGTGCCTATGGTGACCTATGTGTTTCCTTGGTTACAGACTACAAACAAAGCTTATGTTGTCTGGTTCTGTAGACAAACAGAGAGGGTCCGAATGTAACAACACTCCCTTTTCCATATGCCTGGTAGTAGCAGAGCTGGATATATACACATTTGGACAAAATAGTTGACCCCCCTCATTTAAGAAAGATAAACCCACAATGGTTACAGAATTAACTTGAATCTGAGAATTATACATTAAATTTCTATCAAAATTAACAAATGAAAGGCAGTAGAGTGGAACGAGTATACTCGAAACGGCTCGTTGCTCGGACGAGTATTTCCCCTGCTCGAGATCGAGCATTTACTTAAGAAAACACAGTGAAGAACAGTGAAGAATAGAATAAAAACAGTGAACACAGGATCATTTAAGTGAAGAACACAGTGAAGAACACATTGCAGATGTTTCGGTACATCGACTAACTTATCGGAAGACGCGCTCCAAACGGTGTTCTTCACAATAGTATATGAAGAACATTATGTGTGAAGAACACATTGAAAGGAGTTGTTTCCATACATCTGCAATGTGTTCTTCACACATATTATTCTTCATATACTATTATGAAGAACACCGTTCTGCACGCGTGTCTTCCGATAAGTTAGTAGATGTTCGGAACATATTCAATGTGTTCTTTCAATGTGTTCTTTCAGTGAAAAATGCTCGATATGAGCACCCGAGCTTCGGCAAAAGTTCCTCTCGAATAACGAGCACTCGAACATCGGGAAAAGTTCGACTAGAACATTTTAGTGCTCGCTCATCTCTACAAGGCAGACATTGCTTGTCATCTATGGCCTGGATAGAAATGTTGGTTCTCCTCAACTTAATATTTTGTTGCACAACCTTTTGAGGCAATCATTGCAATCACACGATTTCTGTTCTTGCCAATGAGCAGGTATTTTGGGGCATTCTTCATGAGGGTCTGCGGTTCAGAGCCGCCACTAAGAAGGTTGGGGCCCCTGACTACCAAATTTTGTGGGCCCCCCACCCACACATAATGATAATTCAGTCCTGTGAGCACAGTGAGTTCCCTGCACCTGGGAAAAGAGGAGGGTTTATGTGACTTGGGGCCCCTTCTCCTCCTTGGGGGCCCCCTGATGGCGGCCCTGCTGGGGTTTGAAGGATTTCAGCTCCTTCCAAAAATGCTCAATAGGGTCAGAACTCAGAAACCATTTCAGAATAGTCCGGTGTTTTCCTTTTAGCCATTATTGGGTTTTTGGCTGTGTTTTGGGGTTATTGTCCTGTTGCACGACCCAACAGGTCTTTTTTTCTCTCTAGAATCCCTTGGTAGTCTTAAGATTTCATTGTAACTTTCATTGTAACTTGCACAGATTCAAGATCCCCTGTGCCAGATACAGTAAAGCAGCCCCAGAACATAATGGCCTCCTCCATGTGTCACATGAGGGACAGTGGTCTTTTCAAGATATGCTTCATTTTTTCGTCTGTGAACATAGAGCTGATGTGCCCTGCCAAAAGACAGGCTTTGTGGCTTGTTATCATATACTTTAGCAAATTCCAATATTGCTTTTTTATGATTTGTTTTAGGCAATGGTTTCCTCCTTGGTCGTCTCCCATTAAGTCCATTTTGACTCAAACAACGACGGATAATGCAATCTGACAATGATATTACTTGACGTTCACCTTTCGTCTGTGTAATTAGTTGTCAATGTTCCTCCTGGGAAGTTGGCTGCAGCCCCAAAGACCTTAAACATTGGGATAATATGTGCAACTGTAATCACAGGAACAAACACAAAGTTGCTTGGAGATGGTCTTATAACCGTTACCTTTAACATGCTTGTCTATAATTTTTAGCTCCTGAGACAACTCTTTCCTTTGCTTTGGTTCATGTTGAGTGTGGTACAATGTCCCCATACAGCACAGTGAGTAGCTGTACCCTATATACAGCACAGTGAGTAGCTGTACCCTATATACAGCACAGTGGTTACTGTACCCTATATACACACAGTATTATCTGTACCCTATATCCAGCCCAGTGAGGGCTTAACCTATATACAGCACATGGGATTAGCCTTACCCTATATACAGCACAGTGATAGCTTAACCCTATATACAGCACAGGAGTAGCTGTACCCTATATACAGCACAGAAGTGGAGGAGCTGTACTCCATATACAGCACAGTGGATACTGTTACCCTATATACAGCACAGTAGATAGCTGTACCCTATATACAGCCCAGTGATAGCCTGAGCTGTACCCTTATACAAGCACAGTGAGTATTCTTGTACCCATTACAGCACCAGTGTAGGAGCTGTACCCTATATACAGCCCAGTGAGTAGCTGTACCCTATATACCAGCACAGTGAGTAGCTGTACCCTATACACAGCACAGGAGTGCTGTACCCTATATCAGCACAGTGAGTAGCTGTACCTCTATCAGCACAGTGAGTATCTGTACCCTATATACAGCACAGTGAAGGAGCTGTACCCTATATACAGCACAGGTGATAGCTGTACCCTATTACACACAGTGAGTAGCTGTACCCTATTACAGCACAGTGTGGAGCTGTACCCTATATACAGCACAGGAGTGCTGTACCTATATACAGCACAGTGAGGAGCTGTACCCTATATACAGCCACAGTGAGTAGCGTAGCCCTATATACAGCACATTGAGTCGCTGTAGCCCTATATACAGCACAGTGAGTAGCTGTACCCTATATACAGCACGAGTGAGTAGCTGTACCCTATATACGCACATGAGTACTGACATATATACACCACAGTGATAGCTGGACCCTATATAAACATGCACATGAGTAGCTGTAGCCCTATATACAGCACAGTGTCTATATGCCTGTACCCTATAATCAGCACAGTGATTACTACCCTATATCAGCACAGTGAGTAGCTGTACCCTATATACAGCACATGAGAGGGCTGTACCCTATTACACAGGAGTAGCTGTACCCTATATACAGCACAGTGAGGGCCTGTCCCTATATACAGCACAGTGAGTACTGTACCTATATACAGCACATGTGATTAAGCGTAGCCCTATATACCACAGTGAGTAGCTGTACCCTATATACAGCACAGTGAGGAGCTGTACCCTATCAGCACAGTGAGTATCTGGACCTATATACAGCACATGAGGGCTGTACCCTATATACAGCAACGGGAGTACTGTACCCCCATATCAGGCACAGTGAGTAGCTGTACCCTATATACAGCACAGGAGTAGCTGTACCCTATATACGCACAGTGAGAGCTGTACCCTATATACACACAGTGATGTATCATTGTATAAACCAAAACCCTAAACTATATCACCAAGTACCCTATAGTCTCACAACTTACCCTATATACACACACAGTAGCTTGTCCCTATATACAGCACAGTGATACTTACCTATATACAGCACAGTGAGTATCTGTACCCTATATACACACAGTGAGATACTGTACCCTATATACATCACAGTAAGTAGTCTGTGTCCTATATACAGCACAGTGTGGAGCTGTACCCTATATACAGCACAGGAGGAGCTGTACCCTATATACAGCACAGTGTGGAGGCTGTTACCCTATATACAGCACGGAGTAGCTGTACCCTATTACAGCACTTGAGGCGTACCCCTATATACAGCACAGTGAGTAGCTGTAGCCCTATATACAAGTACAGTGAGTGAGCGTACCCTATATACAGCACAGTAGGGCTGTAGCCTATATACAGCAAAGTGAGGAGCTGTACACTATATACAGCACAGTGAGTATCTGTACCCTATATACAGCACATTGAGAGCTTTACCCTATTACGCACAAGTGAGGAGCTGTACCCTATATACAAGCACAGGAATAGCTGTACCCTATATACAGCACAGGAATAGCAGTACCCTAAACGCACAGGGAGTAAATGTACCCATATACAGCACAGAGTAGCTATACCCTATATACAGCACATGATGAGCTATACCATATCAGCACAGTGAGTAGCTATAGCCCTATATACAGCACAGTGAGGAGCTATACCCTATATACAGCACAGGGAGTAGCTATACCCTATATACAGAACAGTGAGGAGCTGTACCCTATATACAGCACAGGGAGTAGCTGTACCCTATATACAGCACAGGGAGTAGCTGTACCCTATATAGCACAGCGATACCCTATAACGCACTGAGTATCTGTACCCTATATACAGACATGAAGTATCTTCCCATATAAAGCAACAGTGATAGCTGTACCCTATATACCACAGTGAGTATATGCTACCCTATATATTCAGTACAGTGAGTAGCGTGTATTCCCTATATCCCGCACAGTAGTATTGTCCCCCTAATATACTTACAGTAAGTACTGACCCTATATACAGCACATTGAGACTACCTATATACAGCACAGGGAGTACTGTACCCTATATACAGCACAGTGAGGAGCTGTCGCCCTATATACAGCACAGTGAGGCGTTGTAACCCTATATACAGCACAGTGAGTATCTGTACCCTATATGCAGCACAGTGAGGAGCTGTAGCCCTATATACAGTAGAGTGTGAATGCTCCTCAGCTCTGATACTACTCTCCAGAAGTGACAACACGGAGGGGCCTTTCCCTTTATAATCTGTAATGAATGGCTGGAAGGGCTGCCAGTAATGCTGCGCCCGGCGCTCGCTTCCCTTCTGTGTTTCTGGGCTCCCAGCAGGTTGGTGTCAAAACTGCAATTTAATTAGTAAATCACAGCAACCACATAACCTGGCACAGCCCCGAATAATAATCATCTGCCTCCTGTGAGTGTCGGGAATTCTGGATTCTACTGTATTCATTCCAAGCCTGAGCAATCCTAGGAATTACATCAAGACCAAGAATTCATACAACATTGAGGCGCAGATGATCGGGACTCGGAAACTCAATTGTATCAAAAGCATTCCCATTCACAGAAGAGATTTCCATAGAATCCATTGTAACTAATATAAATCTGATACAAAATAATTCACACATTATTATAGTAGTTATATTCTTGTACATATGGGGCAGTATTATAGTAGTTATATACTTGTACATGGGGGCATATTATGTAGGTATATTCCTGTACTAGGGGGCAAGTATTATAGTAGTTAATTCTTGTACATAGGGGCAGTATTATAGTAGTTATATTCTTGTACATAGGGGGCAGTATTATAGTAGTTATATCTTGTACATAGGGGCATTATTTAGTAGGTTATATTCTGGTACATAGGGGGTATATTATAGTAGTTATAGTCTTGTACATAGTGGGGTATATATAGTATTATATTCTTGTACATAGGAAGCAGTATTATAGTAGTTATATTCTTGTACAAGGGGGGCAGTATTATAGTAGTTATATTCTGTACAGTAGGGGCAGGTATTATAGTAGTTATATTCTTTTACATGGGGCAGTATTAAGTAGTTATATGCTGTACATGGGGGTATTATAGTCGTTATAATTCTTGTACCTCGGGAGCAGTATTATAGTAGTTATATTCTTGTACATAGGGGGCAATATTATAGTAGTGATAAATTCTTTGTACATAGGGGGTCATGTATTATAGTAGTTATATTCTTGTACATAGGGGGCAGTATTAGTATAGTTATATTCTTGTACATAGGGGGCAGTTTATAGTAGTTATATTCTTGTACCTAGGGGGCAGTAATTATAGTAGTTTATATTCTTGGATACATGGGGGCATTATTATAGTAGTATATTCTTGTACATAGTGGGCAGTATTATATTATTATATTCTTGTATATGGGGCGTATTATAGTATTTATATTTTTGTACATAGGGGGCAGTATTATAGTTTTATATTCTTGTACATAGGGGGCAGTATTTATAGTAGTTTATCTTCTTGTACATAGGGGGCAAGTATTATAGTAGTTATATTCTTGTACATAGGGGGTATATTATAGTAGTTTATTCTTGTACATAGGAAGATTTATAGTAGTTATATTCTTGTACATAGGGGGCAGTATTATAGTAGTTATATTCTTGTACTAGGGGGCATATATAGTAGTTATATTCTGTCATAGGGGGCAGTATTATAGTAGTTTAAGTCTTGTACATAGGGGGCAGTATTATAGTAGTTATATTCTTGTACATAGGGGGCAGTATTAATAGTTTATATTCTTGTTACTAGGGGCAGTATTAGATATTATATTCTTGTACATAGGGGGTAGTATTATGTAGTTATATCTTGTACATAGGGAGTATTTAGGTAGTTATATCTTGTACTAGGAGGCAGTATTATAGTAGTTATATATTCTTGTACATAGGGGGCAGTATATAGATATTATAGCTTGTACATAGGGGGCAGGTATTATATGTAGTTATATTCTTCGTACATGGGGGCAGTATATAGTAGTTATATTCTTGTCATAGGGGGCAGTGTTATAGTAGTTATATTCTTGTACATAGGGCAGTATTATGTAGTTATTTCTTGTACATGGGGGCAGTTATTAAGTAGTATTATATTCTTGTACATAGGGGGGCAGTATTATAGTATTTATATTCTTTGTACATATTCTATTTATATATTTCGGTAATAGGGGGCAGTATTATAGTAGTTATATATTTCTTGTACATAGGGGGCAGTATTAATAGTATTATATTCTTGTACATAGGGGGCAGTATATAGTAAGTTATATTCTTGTACATAGGGGCAGTATTATATATTTTATATTCTTTGTACATGGGGGCAGTAATTATGTAGTTTTATATTCTTGTAGCATAGGGGCAGTATTATAGTAGTTATATTCTTGTACATAGGGGGCAGTATTATAGTTAGTTATATTCTTGTGTACATAGGGGGCAGTATTATAGTAGTTATATTCTTGTACATAGGGGGGAGTATTATAGTAGTTATATTCTTGTACATATGAGGGCAGTATTATATTATTTATATCTTGTACATAGGGTGGGTCAGTATTATAGTAGTTATATTCTTGTACTAGGGGGCAGTATTAGTAGTTATATTTCTTGTGACATAGGGGGCAGTATTATAGTAGTTTTATTCTTGTACATAGGGGATATCATATGTAGTTATATTTCTTGTACTAGGGGCAGTATTATAGTAGTTATATTCTTTGTCCATAGTTGGGCAGTATTATAGTAGTTATATTCTTGTACATAGGGGGCAGTATTTAGTAGTTATATTCTTTTACTAGGGGGCAGTATTATAGTAGTTCCTATATTTCTTGGTTACATAGGGGGCAGTATTATAGTAGTTTTATAATATTCTGTACATAGGGGCAGTATTATAGTAGTTATATTTCTTGTACATAGGGGGCAGATTATAGTAGTTATATTCTTGTACAGGGGCCGTATTAAGTAGTTATATTTCTGTACATAGGGGCAGTAATATTAGGTATGTTTATTCTGTACATAGGGGGCAGTATTATATGTAGTTATAATTCTTGTACATAGGGGTATTATATATAGTTATAATTCTTGTACATAGGGAAGTATTATAGTATTTATATTCTTGTACATAGGGGCAGTATTATAGTAGTTTACTATTCTTTGTACATAGGGGGCAGTATTATAGTAGTTTATAGTTCCTGTACATAGGGGTAGGGGGGCAGTATTATAGTAGTTATATTCCTTGTACAAGGGGGCAGTATTATAGTAGTTTATATTCTTGTACATAGGGGGCAGTATTATAATAATTATATTCCTTGTACATAGGGGGCAGTATTATAAGTAGTTATATTCTTACTAGGGATATTAATAGTTATATTCCTGTACATAGGGGGCAGTATTATAGTAGTTATATTCTTGTACATAGGGGGCAGGGTTATAGTAGTTATATTCTTGTATTAGGAGGGGCATATTATAGTAGTTATATTTCTTGTACATAGGGGCAGTATTATAGTATTATATCTTGTACACAGGGCGGCAGTATTATATGTATTTATATTCTTGTACACAGGGGACAGTAATTATAGTAGTAATATTCTTGTACATAGGGGGAAGTATTATTATAGTGTATATTCCTGTCATAGTATATATAAGGAATACGAATAGGGGGCAGTAGATTATATAGTTATATTCCTGTACATAGGGGGCAGATTATAGTAGTTTTTATATTCTTGTCACATTAGGGGGCCCGAGTAGTATAGTAGTTTATTCTTGTACATAGGGGGCAGTAATTATAGTAGTTTATTTCTTGTACATAGGGTGGCATATTATAGTAGTTTATTCTTGTACATAGGGGGCATTTTATATAGTTATATTCTTAGTCCATAGGGGGCAGTATTATAGTAGTTATATTCTGTACATAGGGGAGTAATAGAGATATTCTGTACATAGGGGCAGTATTATAATAGTTTATATTCCTGTACATAGGGGGCAGTATTAAATAGTTTATATTCCTGTACATAGGGGGCAGTATTATATGTAGTTATATTCTTGTACATAGGGGGCCTAGTATTATAGTGATTATTCCCTGTACATAGGGGCAGTATTATAGTATTTTATTCCGTACTTGAGGTTGTATTAAGTAGTTATATTCTTGTACTAGACAGTATTATAGTAGTTATATTCTGTACATAGGGCAGTATTATAGTAGTTATATTCCTGTACATAGGGGGCAGTATTATAGTAGTTATATTCCTGTACATAGGGGGCAGTGTTATATTAGTTATATTCCTGTACATAGGGGCAGTATTATAGTATTCTATAATCCTGTATACATAGGGGGCAGTATTATAGTATTATATTCCTGTACATAGGGGCAGTATTATAGTAGTTATATTCCTGTACATGGGGGCAGTATTATTAGTGTTATATTCTGTACATAGGGGCAGTATTATATAGGTTATATTCCTGTACATAGGGGCATATTATAGTAGTTATATTCTTGTACATGGGGCATGTATTATAGTAGATATTTCTGTACATAGGGGCATTATCATAGTAGTTATATTCCTGTACTTAGGGGGCAAGTATTATAGTAGTTATATCCTTAAGATAAGACAGTATTATAGAAGTTATATTCCGTACTAGGGGGCATATTATAGTATTATATTCTTGTACATAGGGGCAGTTATTATAGTATTTATATTTGCCTGACATAGGGGCAGTATATAGTAGTTATATTCCTGTACATAGGGGCAGTATTATGTAGTTATATTCTTGTACATAGGGGGCAGTATTATATAGTTATATTCTTGTACTAGGGGGCAGTTTATATAGTTAGATTCCTGCCTAGGGTATGGGGCATGTATTAGTAGTTTATTCTTGTACTAGGGGCAGTTATTATAGTAGTTATATAGTCCTGTACATAGGGGGTCATTATATAGTAGTTATATTCCTTGTACTAGGGGGCAGTATTATAGTAGTTATTTCTGTACATAGGGGGCAGTAGATAGTAGTTATATCTTTGTACATGGGGGCACGTATTATAGTAGTTTATATTCTTGTACATGAGGCCAGTATTATAGTAGTTATATCCTGTACATAGGGGCGTTATTATAGTAGTTATATTCCTGTACATAGGGGGCAGTATTATAGTAGTTATTTCTTGTACATAGGGGCAGTATTATAGTGTTATATTCTCTGTAACTAGGGGCCGTATTATAGTAGTTATATTCTGTACATCAGGGGGCAGTATTAAGTAGTTATATTCCTGTACATAGGGGCAGTATTATAGTAGTTATATTCTGTACATAGGGGGCGTAGTTATTATAGTAGTTATATTCCTTTACATAGGGGCAGGTTATAGTAGTTATATTCTTGTCCATAGGGAGCAGTATTATAGTAGTTATATTCTGTACATAGGGGGCAGTAGTATAGTAGTTATATTCTTGTACAAGGGGCAGTATTATAGTAGTTATATTCTTGTCCATAGGGGCAGTATTATAGTAGTTATATTTTGTACATAGGGGCAGTATTATAGTTTTATATTCCTGTACTAGGGGCAGTATTATAGTAGTTTATTCTTGTACATAGGGGCAGTATTATAGTATTTATAGATTCCTGGACCTAGGGTGCATTATTATAGTAGTTATTTCTTGTACATCAGGGGGCAGTATTTAAAGTAGTTATATTCCTGTACATAGGGGCAGTATTATAGTAGTTATATCTGTAACATAGGGGCTTATTCTAGTTTTTATTCTTGTACTTAGGGGGGCAGTACTTATAGTTATATTCTGTACATGGGGTATTATTATAGTAGTTTATATCTTGTACATAGGGGAGAGTATTAGTAGTTTATATTCTGTAATATGGGACAGTATATAGTAGTTATCTTCCGTACATAGGGGGGTGGTATTATAGTAGTTTATATCTGTACATAGGGGGCAGTATTATAGTAATTTCTTCCGGTACATAGGGGGGTGTATTCTAGATAGTTATTTCTTGTACATGGGGCCAGTATTATAGTAGTTATATTCCTGTACTTAGGGGGCAGTATTATAGTATTTATTCTTGTACATAGGGGGCAGTATTGTATGATGTGCTATGAATATGATGGCCTCTACACAGTTCTTGGACAATAGACAATGGTGATCGTGACACACAAGAGATGCAGATTAATTTAGCTGAATCAGGAGCAGCCTAGATGTAGACACTAAAGAAAGTTCTGTTACCTTCCGGAAACTAGATAGTTAATGGTCATGTGGTATGCTGACGTGTAGCGACAAAGTATGGACAGAGCTAAAGTTCCTCCAGGAAATAAACTTTCTTTTCTACTGCCATCTATATCATCAAAACAGCACCACTCCTATCTACAGGTTTGTGCGGTATTGCACCTCAGTCCTATTACTTCACAGGATAATTCAGACTATACTGTGGACAGCAATGCTCCAAAAAGCAATCATTTTTTAAAAATGTAATCCAACTAAGTGGTGAAGTGTTGAATATAGAATGCCACATAATAGTTTTTTGCCTGAATCCGATGACCTTGCCATTTGAGTCCATGCAGATGTCACATGGTGAAGCAATATCCCCATCCGATTCCTGGTCAGGTCGTTTCCTGCAGAAACAAGGGTCCAATTACATGACCACTTGGTCTAAACCAAAGGAAACATCGGAACCTTCATCTATTACTCTGCTATTTACTCTCATGAGAATGCAAGGCAGGCCCTGCGCCCGCAGCCGTGATTATACTCTTAACCCATCCGTGCCCCTCAGTGCTCCGATACTAGTCACAAAATCTGTTTATTCTGTCCTTACTTGTAAAATCCTCAAATAGTAAAAACTTTGTCACTCTGCAAAGCTGCCAAAATCGTTGGCTCTCTGGGCGTGGATGCAGTGGTTGGGATTGGCCATACTAGGGGGTGGGCATTAAGAGCACCGAGCACAATTCCGCCAGGAGTACGGTTGGCGCATGGTGCCGACAAGGCGGAGCCGGTGTGCAGCCAAGGGTGGGGGACACGGTGTTTGGCAAGTGGAGCATGGTGCCAGACGGACGGGAGCACGGTGCCGCCCCTCGTCCAGCAAGAGGCGCGCCGCCTGAGGCGAGATTCTCACTCGTCTCATGCAGGTGTGTCCCTGTGGTGGCTATAATATTCATACGCCAGGGCAAAGCCAATCATAAGCAGTGTACAAGAGGACCAAGGCCATTTATGTTTATGGGGTGGATTGAGTTCAAGGACAAGTAACAGATTTCAGGTTATTTAGTTCAGAAAAAAGATTGGCTCATTACAATGTACATACATCAAATGGACAGTACAGAGATCTTTCTGAATATCTCTTTACACTTAGGTCTGTTAACATGACAAGGAGCTCTCCTACCGGAAAGATGTCTCACCATTACCATAGACGGATTCTTATTGTAAAAGCGGGACTCTATGGACCCTCAACTGTCACGATGATGGGTTGGTAAGTGCAATACCACAAGGAAGGGCCGGTGACTTTCTTAAAGCAAAGCTATCACATGTGATGGGACTATGAGTGGGTGCTGAGGAGGGTGACCAGGATTATCAGAATGATGTTTCAGATGACTTTTTTTAGATTTTGGCACCAGTTAGTCTATAATGTGCCGCACCCTGCACATTCGGTGAGACAAACTGCACGTAGGCCCCAAATGTAATGAGGACCGATATATCCGCTATCATGGTGCTGGCTGGATATGCTCCCCATGAGTTCTATGTGCCCGCTCATGGTGTGGGTGAGCATAGATTATCTCCTGCAAACGTGACCGTGCCCGGAGAGATATAGAAGTATGGCACAACACTCACTTTTCTGATTACTGGGAGGGAGGAGAGCGTCACTCCTCCGTCTCTCTTCGCGTGCGGCTATGCTCGGGCTTGGGCCCTGGTGAGCTATGTTTGTCTGCAGGCCGTAGTGCAGTTTGCCCACTGATTTGGACTATTCCACTGCTAGGTCAGAGCATGGGATTCATGGGTATGGATATTTCAGCTGGTCGGGAAAACATACACAAAACCAGGTCAAAAAACAAGTGAAAGTAAAACGCAGAACATAGGCGGGACAGGAACCCCTTGCTCGGCACCTCCCTGCGGGGGGAAGGTGTGTTATGTAGCCAGCAGTAAGTGGGGCAGACATATTGGGCAAATTTACTACCTGGTTCCTGTCGCAATCTCCTATCGAGCGGTCCAACGAAGATGAAGTCCGTCGCCCGATTCACGAAACTCGTGCGTCCCGAGTTCCTCATCCGTCGCTCCCCCCGCAGGTCCGCCGGAATTTCACCTTCTTCTTTCCCGGTGCTTGTAAGTGCGACACAATTCGAAATATTAAATCCCGTGCGTAGTCCGAATCCGTTGGGGTTGTCCGACGCCTGTCCCCCATTTCTGTCGTGGCAAAGCCGGTGCCATGCCCAAAAGCCGATCAGCGTGCGCCAAAATCCCCTGTTTAAGATGCTTCGCAAAACGGAAAACGAAGGAAACCTGGCAAAAACGCGCCCGTGGACCCTTAGTAATGAGCCCCATTGTGATGTGTATAACTGAGCTCTTCAAAACGCACATATAATAGACCTAAAACATAGACAGTGAAAGCCCGGACCCCTCCTTGCTTGCACGGAGACGAGTAGACGTCGCTTGCTCAGCAAGTTGCAGGAATGAAAGAGAAGATGATTGTTTTGGCGCGTACTTTGCGTTTTTCCTTCCAGCTGTGGCAAAGGATTGTCGTAACATCTTAATTTTTTCCCCGGAGTCCGAGGAAGAAGCCTTGAATATCCAGGTTTTTTACAATTTGTGAATGTTCTGCAAATCCCTCCTGTTTTCTTTTACCTGTTTTGCAATTACATAACGACCTGCAGGGATGTAATGTTAACATCGACTTATGAAAAGCAAATCAGTAATGAGGGAAATATCTTTGTTTAGGTTAGGAAGAAATTAGCATCTTATGGGCAGAGTGTGGGTGTGGCATGCTCAGTGATTGGGCAGAGGAGGGAGAAGGGAGGAGGAGACCTGGAACTTATAGAGTCTGGGCTACTGCCATCAATCCGACAACTCTGTGACCGTCTGGAGGTTCCCTGCAAGTCCCTGGGTTAGAGGGTGAGAACCAGGGAGTGCCTCAAATTTTGTGCCTTGGTTTTAACCACCACCAATCAAGTGGAAGTTTAGGAGGTTCCTCCAGTATTAAATGGGTATTTCCCATGGGTCTTGAGACATGTGCCCACCCTTATAGTCACATGCCTGCAAGACAGGGCTAGGTACACCCACTTTTACGAATGTTGTATGTCTAAGATATGCATAATGTCCAACAGGGGAGGGAAACCCTTTTTAACCAACGGGAATTACGTGGTAATGCTATCACTATACAACAGCTCCATCTAGTGTTGACTATAAGTAGCAGAATTCATTCGCTAAGTATTCTGCCCCATGTTGTCTCCAGAATTTCCCACACTTAATATTCTTCTCAATCGAATCTCATGGAATTTTTGATTCTTTTGTTCCCCCTTCTACCATACAATCTTTTATCCCGGGGGTCCTCCAAAAACCTTTGGCTTTATGCATTTATATCTAGAATATTGACATTGACAGTCTGCCTATAAAATCGTAGCCAATCTTTGTGAAGATCTTCAATATCCAATACTAGGGTTCACACAGTCATGGCATAATAACCCTTGATCTCCCAGCAAGTAATGGTGAGGTTCTAACCTTTGGGCTATGTCTGAAACATCAAACCGCCATATGGATCAAGGTACGTTTTTTCTAATGGGAAGTTGACATGAAGCAGATCAGAGAAGAAGCAGGATTGTCTCAGAATTTGCCCACAATAACTGGTAATATCTCTTAGTTGGTTCCAAAACTTTATTGTACCAAAACCAAATGTTCCCTTAATGGCACAGCTATGTGACTGTTGTCCATTGATGATAAACCATAGCACATGTTCATGATAATGCCTAAGATGAGTCCTCACCTATTACTTGCTGGGGTATTCAGATATACACTTTCCCCTTCATTTCTGATATATAGGGTGTCCTTGGGACTTTCCACTCATCCGGTATATCATATAGATTTGCACAAAAAGTGGTTTTCTCTAGAAATAGAAGCCATATCTTACAGCCTTTAGGTGCACAGACGGGTATGAGACTGTAACTTTATCAATATCTACACCAATATCCATTTTATTGTAGACTCTCAACAATGAACATTAGTGCAAACATAATACTGTTACCTTTCCTCA
This sequence comes from Engystomops pustulosus, assembly GCA_019512145.1. Classification (NCBI taxonomy): domain Eukaryota; kingdom Metazoa; phylum Chordata; class Amphibia; order Anura; family Leptodactylidae; genus Engystomops; species Engystomops pustulosus. Next base: position 81,780 of record WNYA01000616.1, read on the forward strand.
ATATCGACCATCTTTATTAATCCACGTGTAGTTTTGGGGTTCTTAGGCCCACCAGAAACATTATCTTCCATCAGCTTCTTGAAATGGACCTTAGTAGCTTCCAATTAAGTTCTTCTTGTCCACTGGAGTCCCAGTTGGGTGAGAGGCCTTGGTCCAGTGGTGGGAACGTCCCAATACTGTGGTGGCAAAACTCTTATACAAGTTTCTAAACAACATGGAACTTGCCACCAGATTGTATTTTAAGACCCTTCAGCTCTCATCCTCCTCTTCATAGTTGACTTTAATAATAATATTTCCTTTATTTATATAGTGCACACAGATTATGCAGTGCTGACAGAACTTCCCTATCTGTCCCCAAGGGGCTCACAATCTAATCCCCTACCAGTATGTTTTGGAGGTGGGAGGAAACCAGGACCCAGAGGAAAACCCACACAAACATGGAGAGACACTACAATTCCTTTGCAATGTTGCCCCTGGGACTTGAACCCAGATCCCAGCGCTGCAGGCTGTATGCTAACCATGAGCCACCATGCGCTCCGTATGGGTAAACTAATAGTCTTCTCTAGAAGCCATGTCCATAAGGGGCACTCATAATGGCTTTAGATGCAGCAGACTGGCATTGAGTGCGGTAGTTTAGTTCTTTTTAAATTTCCATCATATCTCTTTCATTATAGATTCCACCAACCCTGATCCATCTTACTGGATGCTACGATTCTTACGATTTCATTCATCTGCCCTCATTTCCATGTCTCTACCCGTTGACAGATAATGTTATCACATTTTGGATATTCTATCAGATATATTCAGTTCTTTTCCTCCCCCTGTGTAACCTTCCAACCTGCTCCATAACCTTCTCCACAGTCTTTGACGTCAGTAAAGGCGCATGGATGGCGAAGGATACGTGTGGATATTATGTGATACAATGTATCACTTTCACGTGTATCCAGCGTTCTCATTATCCTCTATTCTTGGCTGATATTGAGTCCTCGATCTCGCTTCGCCGAGTGGGCTCGGACTATTTGTGAGCGGAGCCCTAGGAAAGGTTACTGCTACTTCTAGAAAAGACACTGGAGACTTCCCAAGGGTCTCTGTCACTAACCGATTACTATCCGAGGTCCAGGCGCCCGAGCTGCAGCTGCTGCCCCTGCGGCTCACACTTATGCACAGTCACCAAGGCAACCAAAACATCTTCATCATCGTTACCCCGTGTGGTGATTTATCTGGATCTCCAGTAAAAAATTTTCTTTAAACCCTTCAGTGCTCAGTTCATAATGTCATAGACTGCAGATTCTCCCATACATATAGGCCCAATTCCACATTCGTGGCCAGAATCCTGGATGATAGATGTGCGGTCTGGTGTGGATGTAGACCTGAAAAATAAATTCATTTTTAGTTATCACGTTCGGCTGCTACTAACTCCTGAAATCGACAAGTACCACCTGACTTAATAGGTCCTCACTTCATGGCCAAATTGGAGATAGAGAGCCGGGTGGCTGTGTCAGCTACTGTCCACATAATAGGCTTTATAGCATACCCTATGAACATAGCATAAGATGAGATGCTCTTAACTCTACGTCTAAAGAACTATCGCACCAGGGTTTTCAACTAAACTCCCACCCATTAAATAGGGTAGAACTGTTCTTTTAGAAGCCCTCTGTTATGTGAAGTGCTCACCACCATTACCTATAAAAAATTTCCCTCCAAAGTCAGGAAATATGACATCTGCCTCGTTTAGATATGCATAAGATGTAGTAGTTCAGGGGTGCATCAGAAATATCTTCTACTATCTCGTTCTATAGCACCTAGAACAGTCACCGGCACTGGTGTCCTATTAAAGATACAAGTCACATCTTTCAGATCACATCAGGATTATCTGGATACAGCCCAGGATACACAGTCACCTTTTTCTCAAGTCAGTCGTGTACGCGGTGAGGGAGTCACAAGTCCCCGTTCACTTTGTCGCGTCCCGCCGTTCCTGGAGTTATCTTTCCCTGATATGTAGTCATAGTGGATAAACGCGCGGGAATCAGTCATGCACGTTCTGCATGTGTCGCTTCGTAGGCGGTTCACTAAGCATTCATGCGCCCGATACCTGCATGTGTCTTCCCCGCTCAGGTCCCCGGAGTTCACCTTCTTTCTTCCTGGTGCATGTAGGTGCTTGATCTTGATACACATTTGAAGTGATAATCCCGCGCCCAGTCCGAATCAGTTGGATTGCCGACGGCACATCCCCCAATTGCTGTTGCATGAAAGCAAGATAGGGGCTGTCTGAAGTGACAACATCCCTCTTCAACCACAACTTGCTCATCTCGTGTGAAAAAGAGATTGAGAGGATCATATTGTCTGACTTGGGGAAAATTTTTATAGGTAAATGGGTAGATTTCATCCCCTATCCTAAGTACAAAGTAGTTTAAGGGTTAAAACCTGGTGACCGGCTCCCTGTAAGCCCTGCACAGGAAACATTTATCTATTAGCTCAGGATGAAGAACTCATCTTCTTCATTTCCAAGTCAAAAAATAAGATGAATTTACAAATGTTTATATTCCAAAATGGGCCGGCGGAGTCGGCGTCAGTTCACGCGGCGATCTTTCTGCATGTTGGCAAATGTATCTCCAGAAAGCGAAGCGATATCCAAGTCTATTTCTGAACCTGTCGAGCAGCCGCGTCACTCACAGCAGAAATGAATACAAGTGACAGGAGCTGTGGAAGACAATCCGCGGGAGGAGAGGCGCCATTTTATTTGGTTTTTTATAGAGTTTGGTTGTGAAAAAAGTTTTTTGCCCAAGGTTATTAAGTGGAAATGACTTGATATTAATTTCACTTGGAAATATCCAGCTGAAATATTGGAGGAAATGTGAGGATGGAAAGCGAATAACTGAATTTACTATTGGATTAAAAGAAAAATATATTATGACCCCAATTAAAAATTCCCTTTGGTCACACACAGCACAGCAAGACGACTCACTACATCCTTCATCACACACAGCACTGCTAACTTCCATTCATTCACTCGCATATCTCTGCTTCATATACACCCACACACAACTCTGTTTCACATCTCTGCATTCACACAGCAGCTCTGGCTTCATACATACACTCACACACAACCCTCACATCAATTCATCACACAACAGCTCTGCTTCATCTACTCATTCACACACAGCTCTGCTTCATCTACTCATTCACACACAGCTCGCAGATGGAGATTACCCCCCCCCCCTTCCCGCACGCTCAGACCCCACCGGAGTTCCCCACCCATCTCAGTCCCCTCTCACGCTCGTTATGCCTTCCTTACCCCACCATTTTTTTTTTTGCCTTGGTTTTTTAACCCATTCCCCCCCCCCCACCACACCAATATAGTGACGTAGACGGTTCACGCCAGGAGTTATTTAAAGGGGGTATTTCATGGGGTCTTTGAGGACATGTGAAGGTGTGCCCACCTTATCGTACATTGCCGCAAGGCTAGGTGACCCACCTTTTACGAATTGTGTATGTCTAAGAATGTCATAAGTCCAAGATGGGAGGGAAAACCCCTTTAACACAAAATGGAAATTACTAACTGCTTACCTCCCAGACCAACTAGGCCCATCTAGTGTTGACTATCAGTAGCCAGAATTATCGTAAAGTATTCTGCCCCATGTTGTCTCCAGAATATCCACACATTAATATTCTTTTCATCTGAATCTCCCTGGAATTTGCACAGTGGTCTTAAGTGGCCTTCCCTCCAGACAATATTTTATCCGGGGCCCTCCAAAAACCTTCACTTTATACATTATATAAAGATTAGATTGACAGTCCTGCCCTTATAAGAATACAGTAGCCAATCTTGTGAGATCTCATATCCCATTACTAGGCTATACAGATCAGGGCTATACCCTGATCCCCAGCACAGTAGGGTTGGTGAGGTCTGTCTAAATTTAGGCTATGTCTGAACATGAAAACGCCGTATTGGATCAAGGGTACGTTTTCTAATGCGGAAGTAGGTCTGAAGCAGATCAGAGAAGAACAGGATTGTCCTCAGAAATTGATTGCACAATCCAGATTGTAAATTCTTGGGTTCAAAAGGATGGGGGTCATTACTAAGGACCGATTGCGTTTCCCGACGTGGTTTACCCGATATTTCCGATTTGGGCGATTGTACCTGAATTGCACAGGGAGTGTGGCCGAACGACCCGATCGGATTGTTGAGCATCGGCGCTGGCATGCACGCGACGAAATCGCGGGGGCAAGGGGCCCACCGCACGAAAAACCGTCGTATCGGAAAAAAACCGCAGCCATGTAATAACGAAAATGTGTTCGCTTGCGAAGCGCTAACTTCACCTGGTCACAGCTAGGTTGTATTCCGGCGCCGTCAGATGATTTTCAGCGACAAGCAGCGCCACCTGGTGGCGGCGAGAGAGGAACTACCTCATAAATCCGTCCGGACCTGAATCTGTTAAGAGAACGCCCACCGACTGGATCGCGGGAATGGGCCGGGTAAGAAATATGCCCCATTGTAACCAAACCAGAATGTCCCCTGTAGGCACAGCTATTGACGTGTCGTCCATTGTGATAAAACCATAGCACATGTTCATGATATGCCCTAAAAGATCGCGTATCACCTCTTACTTGATGGGGTATTCAGATATATCAATTTTCCCCTTCATTTTGTATAATAGGGGCTCCTTGGACTTTCCACTCATCCGGTATATTAAATATAGATTTGCACAAAAAGTGGGTTTCTCTAGAAAATAGAAGCTTCATATATTGACAGCCTTTAGGTCGGCAGACGGGTATGAGAGCTGTAACTTTATGCATATCTACACCAATAGCCATTTTAATTGTAGTTACTCTTTCAACAATTCGCACTACATTTTTATGTGCACAACATAATACTGTTACCTTTCACTCAATATCGAACTATCTTTATACCCGTGTAGGTTTGGGGGCTCCCTTCACGCACACCAGACACTTTATTCTGCCATCAGCTTCTTGGAATGGACCTTAGTAGCTTCCAATTAAGTTCTTCTTGCCATGGAGTCCCGTGTGAGTGAGAGCCTTGCTCCAGTAGGGGGATAAAGTCCCAATACTGTGGGTGAAAAACATCTTATACAAGTTTTATAACAACAGGAAATGCCACCAAGATGGATTTAAGACCCTTCAGCTTATCCTCCTCGCAGAGTGCTTTAAAATAAATCATTTCCCCCTTTATTTATATAGTGCACACAGATTTACGCAGGCCTGCAACAGAACTTGCCCGCTCAGTCCCTGTCCCCAATGGGCTCACAATCTAATCAAACTACCAGTTATGTTGGAGTGTGGGAGGACAACAGAGGACCCAGAGGAAACCACACAAACAAACATGGAGGAGAGAGAACATACATTTCCTTTGCAGATGGGACACGGGACTGAACCCAGGGGGGATTTTCCCAGTGCTGCAAGGCTGTGCTAACCTGAGCCACCATGCTGCTCGTATGGGTAAACTAATAGTCTTTCTAGAAGCCTGTCCATAAGCCACTCATAATGGCTTAGATGCAGAAGGACTTGGCATTGAGTGCGGTAGGTAAATTTAGTTCTTTTGAAAAATTTCATCATATCTCTTTCATTATAGATGTCCACCAACCCTGATCCTTCTACTGGATGCTACGTTCTTACGATTTCATTATTGCCCTCATTTCCATTGTCTCTTAACCCGTTGTTGACAGATAATTTATCACATTTTTGGAACTTCTATCAGATATATCTGTTCCTTCCTCCCCCCTTGTAACCTACAAACTTATGCTCCATAACTTCTCCACAGTCTTTGACAGTCAGTAAAAGGCGCATGAGGCGAAGGATACGTGTGGATATTATGTGAGACACCATGTACACTTTCGTGTATCCAGCGTTTCTCATTACCTCTATCTTGGGAATTGAGTCCATCGATCTCGCTCGCCGAGTGGGTCTCGGACTATTTGTGAGGAGCCCTAGGAAAGGTACTGTACTTCTAGAAAAGACACTGGCGAACTTCCCAAGGGTACTATGTCACTACCGTTACTATCCGAGGTCCAGGCGCCGCGATGCAGCTGCTGCCCCCGCCGGCTACACACTTATGCACAGTCACCAAGGCACCAAAACATCTTCATCATCTAAAAACTAGTAAGGTTTAATACAAGAGCCCGTAACGACGTTCTGCGTATAGAATATTATCATGGAGTGCATCCCTCCAGCTAAACAAATACTTTCTTGTTCTTAATCACCTCACCAGCACACCGCGCGATGCCACTGTTTTTCCCATCCATACTAACTCTTTGAGATCCAGAGACTTTTATCTATGACTTCATCCCCAATCCTTTCCGTCACTTGGCCCCCATTATCAAACTAGTGCGCACCTGAATGCCTGGATGATATGTTGTGCGGTGTTGCTGGTGTGGATGTAGACCCTCGAATAAAAAATTCATTTTTATTTTGCACCAGTTCCTGCTGCCTAACTAACACTCCTGAAATCGGACATATTCCGTACCCTTTTTGATCTTTCAATAGGTCCCCAACTTTCATTTGGGCCCGACCACAAAGTGGGAAGACGGAGCGGGTGCGCCTGTGCAGCTATTTGTAAGCACATTATAAGGCTGTTATCAGCATCTACCCTCGATGGAAACATAGTGTAAGAGATAGTGAATAGATGCAAAACCAAAAGTTAAGGATATACGGGCTGTAAGAGAGACTAGGTGCACCAGTTGGAGAGAACTCAACTAAACTCCCACCCATTAAATAGGGTATGAATGTCTTCTCTAGAATCCCCCTGTTATGTAGTCTCAACCATCACCTGATAAAAAACATTAAATTTTTCCCCCAAAGTGCAGGAAAAGATTGATCATCTAGCCTCGTTTGCTAAGGCAATTAAGATTTGAGACTTGCAGGGGTACATCAGAAATCTTCTGTTCTATATCCACCTAGACATAACAATGTACCTGGTTCCTAATTAAAGTACAATCACATCTTTCATATGCACTAGCAGGATTATCGGATACAGAACAATTACAGCGCTAACACACAGGGGCACATTTACTTAACGTCCCGGATGCTTTCCCTGAATCGTGCATTGTCCCCGATCGGACTGCAATCGCTGCGGGTTCACTAAGATCATGCGCCCGAATCCTGACATTGTCCCTTCCCGTCCTAACCCCCGGCATGTCCCTGGAGTTCACCTTCTTCCTGTGCATTGTAAGTGCATGCTACCTGTATAATGCACTGTGCGGGGACGTCCTAAGATCCTGCCACTTATGCCTAATGTGTCGTTCTCGCTCAAGGTCCCCGGAGTTCACCTTCTTCTTGCCTGGTGATGTAGTGCATTGTCGTGTATAATAGGCGCTGCGGGAGTCACTAAGATGCAGGCCCGATATCTGCATGACTGTCGTTCCCCGCTCCAGTCACCGGAATGGTAACCTTTCTTCCTGGTGCATGTAAGTGCAGTGGGTTATTTAGACTTACTGCGCTGTGGGGGAGGTCACTAAGATCCTGCCCGATATCCTGCATGTGTCGCTTCCTCGCTCAGGTCCCTGGATGTTCACCTTCTTGTCTCCGGTGCATGTAGTACAGATCCGTTGCCTATAAGTGCGCTGGTGCGGGAGTCACTAGATCATGCCCCGATTCCGCATGTTCGCTCCACGACTCAGGTCCCCGGGAGTCACACTTCTCCTTCTGGTGCATTAAAGTGCATTGTCGTGTATATGCGATTGCGGGGGAGTTCACAAGATCCTGCACCCGATATCCTGAGTGTCGCTTCCCCGCTAGGTCCCCGGAGTTCACCCTTTTCTCTCCTGGTGCATTAGCGTGCTGAATCTTGTGAACAATTGGAAGTGAAATCCCGCGCCCATCCGGAATCAGTGTCATCCGACGAACTCCCCCCAATCCTGTGCATAAAGCAAGAGGGGACTCTGAGTGCACTCAACCTCTGCAACCCCTAAATTGTCTCATCTTCGTGTGAAATGACGATTGAGGGAGTAATATTTTGTCTGACTTTGGTGGCGAAAATTTTTATAGGTTAAATGGGTGAGATTCATCCCCTATCCAAGTAAACACAGTAATTTACACGGTTTTTTGTTAAAAAAACCTGGTGACCGGGGCTCCCTGTAAGCCCTGCACAGGAAAAATTGTAATTATTAGCTCAGGATGAAGCCACCTCATGCTTCTTCATTTCCCCAAAGTCAAAAAATAAATGATGATTTTACACATGTTTATATTCCAATATGGAGAGGCGGCAGTCGGCGTCAGTTCCCGGCGGCGCCACCGTTCTGCAGGTTTGGCAAATTATACTCCAGAAAGGAAGCGACATCCACATTATTAGTCGTTCTAGAACTGCAAGCAGCCGCGTCACTCACAGCGAAGAAATGAAACATTTGACAGACGCTGGGAAACAATCCGCGGAGGAGACGGGCCCATTTTAATTTGGTTTATTTATAGAAGTTTGGTGTGTTGGAAAAAAAGTTTTTTGCCCAAGGTTATTAAAGTAGGAAATGACTTGATATGATTTCACTATTGGCAAATATCCAGATCTGGAAATTGGAGGAAATGTGGTATGGAAAGCGAAATAATCTGGGAATTATGGTTAAAAGAAAAAATAATATATGACCCCATTTAAAATTCCCTGTTGGTCACACACAAGCACAGCAGATACGCTAGCCTCAGCTACATCCATTTCATTCAATCCACAGCACTGCTACACTCATCATCCATCACGCATAGCTCTGACTTCAATACTACACTCCCACACACAACTCTGTACTCCTATCATTCACACGCAGCTCTGGCTTCATTTACTACACTCACACACAACACCTGCTACATCATCATTCATTCACACACAGCTCTGATTCATCATACTCAATCACCGCAGCTCTGCTTCATATACTCATTCAACCCACGCTCTGCTTCATTTACGTGCAATTCACACACAGCCTCGCTTTCATCTCTCATGGCATTCACTCACAGCTTGCTTCATTACTCATTCACACACAGCTCTGCTTCATACATACACTCACACACAACTCCGCTACATCATTTCATTTACACACAGCTCTGCTTCATCTGCTCATTCACACAGAGCTCTGCTTCATACATACACTCACACACAAAAGAGATGGGAGTCACCTATCACTGCAGCCTCCAGCAGTCAGGGCTTTATGGCAAAGTCTGGAAGCTTCTCCTCAGTACAAGACACGAGAGCCGCATACAGTGTGCAAAACACATGAAGGATCCCGGACTATGAGGAATAAGATTCTCTTCTCCGATGAGACCAAGATTGAACTTTTTGGTGTTAATTCTAAGTGGTGGAGAAAACTAGGTGCTGCTTTATTCACTCACAATCAGTGCTGCTACATTCGCTCATTCACACACAGCTCTGCTTTATCCATAAACTCACACACAGCTCTGCTTCATCCATAAACTCACACACACAACACTGATTCATCCATAAACTCACACACAGCACTGCTTCATCCATAAACTCACACACAACACTGTTACATCCATTAATTCACACAAATCTCTGCTACATCTATCCATTCACAATCAGCACTGAACTATCCATTCACTCACAAACAGCTCTGCTTCATCCATACACTCACACACAGCTCTGCTTCATCTATAAACTCACACACAGCTCTGCTTCATCCACAAACTCACACACAACACTGCTACATCCATTAATTCACACAAATCTCTGCTACATCTATTCATTCACAATCAACCCTGAACTATCAATTCACTCACAAACAGCTCTGCTTCATCCATACACTCACATACAGCTCTGCTTCTTCCATAAGCTCACACACAGCCCTGCTTCATCCATAAACTCACACACAGCCCTGCTTCATCTATAAACTCACACAAAGCTCAGCTTAATGCATACACTCACACACAGCACTGCTACGTCTATTCACTCACATTTAGCACTGCTACATCCATTTACTCACACACTGCTATTCTTCATACCCAGTCCCAGTCACAACTTCTTTTCTGACCCCATTCGCTGGCAGCATGGAAGGGTTTAAAGACCTTGTAGTCTTGCAGGAAGCATGTGATCGGTCACCTGCTTATGACATCACTTTGGGTCCTGCAGTAATACTCATGTCAGGAAGGTCGGGAGAGGGAGAGAGCAGTGCACAGGCTCTGCTCTCCCAGAAATTTAGTGAAATGCTTTGTCAGCACTTCCCCCAATCTCCAGGACAGCAGTCAGGAGGGTCTGCAAGTTCTGGATTCTCCTGACCACTAGTCTATAAGATGATGGGGTCATTATAAGATATGGGGTCACTGTTGGGACCAGACAGTGGCGTAACTATAGAGGTCACAGGTTCCATCCGGTCCACAAGTTGCTGTATAACACTTTCATCTACTTTGTCTTCTAGAAATGTAAGCATTGCACATCATTAGCCCTTATTCTGTGCACAGAGATTTATGACACAAGCTCCCAGATGTGTCTCTTCTTCCCTAAGACATTATTCACTGTTTAATGACAGTAGTAGCAGTGGGTTGTTATATAGAGGCTATAGAGAAATCTGCAGCTGCAGGGGTGACAGTGTTCTCCTTATTCTCCATTCTCCATACAGTCAGAGAAGACGTCACTAGTTATAATTGGATCGTAATCACTTATCACAGGACAGCTGGTATACATGCAATATGAGAGAGGTGTCTACCATCCATAGAGATAGGCTGCTGTATCTAAGCTGCCATTTTATAAGCATCCACCTTACACAGAACTGAGCTGCTGTATCTAAGCTGCCAGTATATACGCATTTACCATAAATAGAGATGAGCTGCTGTATCTAAGCTGCCCTTTTATACACATTTACCTTACACAAAACTGAGCTGCTGTATCTAAGCTGCCATTATATACACATTTACCTTACATAGAGTTGAGCTGCTGTATCTAAGCTGCCATTATATTAAAATTTACCTTACACAGAACTGAGCTGCAGTATCTAAAATGCCATTATATACACATTTACCTTACATAGAGCCAAACTGCTGTATCTAAGCTGTTATATTACTTTTATTGATTTGCTGTTTCCAAAATACATGTGATGATTCTTTATTGGGGGGTGGGGGATGATTTTGGGCCCGGGCAATAAACCCACCTATATCAGTGCACCATATGATCTTCTGAACATACTGATGAGTGTGGGGGCCCTAAGCTAAACTTCTGCCCTGGGGCCCCCGAGCCTTTAGTCCCCTTGGACCATGCATAAAACTACACCAGTCACAGACCATAGGGGTCTAAGCCGCAAACAGACAAAAATCTATAGGTGTCACATCTGTAACCAGATGTAGAAATCATGGAGGTCTAATACATCGGCAACACCTTAAGAGAAGCCAAGGGGGGGGGGGGGGCAGAGGTTAAGATCTCATGCATCTTCTAAAACTTTTCTTCCCAAAATTCTCAATTCTGTATAAAGTAACCATTGCAATATTCACACCAGGCCCAGCAGTCACCCCCCCCCCTCCATATAAATTCTGATCATACGTTTTATTATTATTATACACAAGATTTATTTATTTGTGGTACCACAGCGCCCACTGGTGGTGAACTGGTGAATTTCTTCCCCTTATTTTTAGTGTTCATTGTGCTACCAATAAAATGATATAAATGAATTTAGAGAATTATCTGGATGTAAATGCTGCATAAATCGAAATCATTAAATTCAAATAAAGTTTAAAGAATTCCAAAGTTTTCAATCTTTTAGGTTTTTTATCGTCTCATGGATTTTAATTGCTCGATAGCATTTGGCCTGAAGAAACGTTTGCCTGCCTGATCCTGCATGAAATTCTCTGCATATGAGATGAACTCTTCTGCTTCCTTTGCTATACAGTTTATAGTACATCGGTTGTAGCGCCCCCTACTGGCCATATAAGGTATAGTCATCATTTACCTTATGTGAATGTGTAAAAGAGCTGAATATTTCTGTAAAATTGATGTGGATACAAATAGAGATGAGCGAACATACTCGTTCGAGCATTAGCGTACTCGTAACTGCTCGTTGCTTGGACGAATACTTCGCCCGCTCGAGAAAATGGCATCTCTTCCGCTTGTGATTGGCTCTGTTCAGAAACAGAGCCAATCACAAGCCAGGAGACTCTGCACTCCACCCAGCATGACGTGGTACCCTTACACGTCGATAGCAGTGGTTGGCTGGCCAGATCAGGTGACCCTGGGATAGACTAGCCGCTGCCCGCGCTGCTCGGATCATTCTGTGTCTGGATGCCGCTAGGGAGAGAGCTGCTGCTGGTCAGGGAAAGCGTTAGGGTGTTCTATTAGCTTACTGTTAGGCAGGAGTGATTCTAAAAGAACCCAACAGCCCTTCTTAGGGCTACAATAACGTTTTATTTTATTATTTTTTTGTTTGCCTGTGGCTGGGCTTGCTGGCATTAGTAGTGCAGCTAGTACCATATTGTGAGGAATTTGCTGGGAGACCTGCGACCGTTGTGTTTAGCTCTTAGTGACACACATATCCACCTCAAACACCAAAGTGGGAAAATTTATTAGGGGTTTGAATGAATTAGGCAGAGTCTGCTGATTTATTTTTTTACTTTTATTTTTTTTTATAACTCAAAGTCATCAGGCACAGCACAAAATCCAGTTGTGTGCTGTCAGTGTAGGTTAGGTCTGTTTCTCAGCGCATATCGGAGGAGGTGGAGGTGGAGGAGGATGAGGAGGAAGAGGAGGAGAATGTTGGCGAGACACGAGAGGGGACCATTGTTGAGTCCTTCACTGTTCAGCGTGTATGGGCAGAAGAAGAGGAGTTGGAGGAGCAATATTGGCTACTGTGGTGAAACTGTTACAATATTGGCTACTGTGGTGAAACTGTTACAATATTGGCTACTGTGGGGAAACTGTTACAATGTTGGCTACTGTGGGGGAACTGTTACAATGTTGGCTACTGTGGGGGAACTGTTACAATGTTGCCTACTGTGGGGGTACTTCTATGATATTGGCTACCATGGGGGAACAGTGACTATATTGGCTACTATGGGGAAATGTAACTATATTGGCTACTGTGGGGGGACTGTAACAATATTTGGCTACTGTGGGGTATAATAATGATCTCTATGGGAGCAGTAGAACAGAGCAGATTGTGCTGGCAATCAGGTTGAAGACAAGAATCTTAGAAATCTTTGTTCTGGTAACGTAACTATGTAGTAAGCTTAGTTCTGCTGGTGTATCTTTGTAGTAATCTTGGTTCTGGTGCTGTATCTTTGTAGTAATCTTTGTTCCACTGCTGTATCTATGTAGGACGCTTGGTTTTGGTACTGTCCCTGTCTAATAGTTATAGTTTTTGTGTTGTTAAGTTTTGTTTAATTACTGTTTTATACACTAAGCGTCAGATCATTTAAAAAGTCTAAACCATTGGAGAGGCTACAATCTCATTACAGACCTCGGCCCATTTTAGTCTTAAATTTATACTACTATTACACCACACTGCAAATATAAGATGGGGCTAGGGTGCCTGGGGAACAGGAGGTTAAACTTTAACAGTTAGGGGCTGCTGAAATGGATTTGGCTAAATTGAGTGTCTGTCGTATCACTATATGGAGGGACTAAATGTCCCATGCAATTGATTCCCACATCATCACACCAGCAGGGGGCAGCATGTTCTCCTATCACTCCTAGGGGTGACTGACTGTCCTATACCATGGCCCTCCACATCATCACACCAGCAGGGGGCAGCGTGTCCTCCTATCACTACTAGTGGTGACTGACTGTCCTATGCCATGGGTCCACATTATCACACCAGCAGGGGCAGTGTGTCCTCCTATCATTCCTAGGGGTGACTGACTGTCCTATACCATGGCCCTCCACATCATCAAACAAGCAGGGGGCAGTGTGTCCTCCTATCACTACTAGTGGGTGATTGACTGTCCTATGCCATGACTCCACATCATCACACCATCAGGGGGGAGTGTGTCCTCCTATCATTCCTAGGGGTGACTGACTGTCCTATGCCATGGCTCCACATCACACCAGCAGGGGGCAGTGTGTCCTCCTATCACTGCTAGGGGGTGACTATCCTATGCCATGACACCACATCATCACACCATCAGGGGGGAGTGTGCCCTCCTATCATTCCTAGGGGTGACTGACTGTCCTATACCATGGCCCTCCACATCATCAAACAAGCAGGGGCAGTGTGTCCTCCTATCACTACTAGTGGGTGATTGACTGTCCTATGCCATGACTCCATCATCATCACATCAGGGGGTGAGGTGGTCCTCCTATCTTCCAGGGGGTGACTGACTGTCCTATGCCATGGCTGCCACATCACCACCAGCAGGGGGCAGATGTGTGTACTCCTATCACTGCTAGGGGGTGACTATCCTATGCCATGACACCACATCATCACACCATCAGGGGGGAGTGTGCCCTCCTATCATTCCTAGGGGTGACTGTCCTATGCCATAGCTCCCCATATCATCATACCAGCCGGGATTGGTATGTCCTCCTATCACTGCTAGGGGTGACTGACTCTCTTTTGCCATGGATCCCCACATCATCAAGCCACCAGGGGGCAGTGTTTCTCTCCAGAGTAAAGAAGATTTAGATGTATCATTTCCCTCCTGCTCAGGGATATAGGGAGGGTGTTGCTACAATGTTGCAAACTTGCAAAGATAATTGTATATGGAGGAGCAGGAGGAGGGAGACCAAGAAATAAAGGAGACTGTAAGGGGAGTCCTGCGTGTTTAGGATGTGTGGGGTATGGGGATGTGTGGGGGTCTTACGTGTTTTGAGTATTATCCTATTCGCTGATAGAGTTGAATGCAGCAGAGAAAGGAGCATTTTAAACAAAGGTCAATAGAATTAGGGGCACTATAAGGAGGGGGCTACAGAACACATTGTGGGGGGCATAATACTAAGTTGGGGCCACTAATGAGGACATTATACTTTGGGGGCTATGCTAGAAGGTGGGGTTTGTGAGCTGAAATTTTTCCGTGCCACGCTGCATTGTTCGTTTATCTTTCATGGATGCTGGAAGGTGACCACAAAGCTTACACATACTGCTGAATGCAAAGAGGAACTCAGCGAAGAGAGAGTGAGTGCAGCCCTGCTGCTGAACTAATACCATCACAGATGAGGGTCAGCCAGAGTTCTGCTATATAGCCACCTAGAAAACCCACTGGGACTGAGTGCGCACAAAGGCAAACCACTCCCATTGCCCTGCCCATTGCTCCACCCCTTGCCCCACCCTCAAACATAGTACAATGCCTCTTCCTGTGGCCAACCCCCATGGACCCGTATAACAAGATAAGATTATCCTTTATTAGTCCCACAGGGATGAAATTGTTAGAGAGAGAGAGAGAGAGAGGACAGTACAAACAATGACATTAATATTAGGGATAAATGAAGAAAAAGAAAAAGAATGATAAAAAAAGATCAAAACGAAGACAAGCAAAGATCAGCAGTTAGATATTTAGTCTGTGGATGGGACCTGCAGGGACTGGTTGGGTGGGGGGCACAGGTTACTTCCGTTTGAACCTTGTTGGTAGAACAGCCTGATCACAGTGGGGAGAAATGACTTCCAATAATGCAACCACATAATACCCCACAATGCAACTCAGCAACATATAATTCCCCTCTTTAATTTCATCCCCCTCATATTGTGGCCCCCAGTTCCCTCTCGTATTGTTGCCTTTCTCCCCTCATATTGTGCCCCCATGTCCTCTCTCATATTGTGGCTCCTCCTCTCATATTGTAGCCTTTCTCCTCGAATTGCGGCCCTGTCCCCTCATATTGTGGCCCCCCTGTCTCCTCTCATATTAAGCCCCCCTGTCCTCTCTTATATTGTGGCATCCTGTCCTCTCTCACATTGTGGCCCCCTGTCCTCTCTCACATTGTGTCCCCCTGTCCTCTCTCATATTGTGTCCCCCTGTCCTCTCTCATATTGTGGCCCTTGTCCTCTGTCCTCTCTCATACTGTAGCCTCTTCCCCTCATATTGTGGCCCCCTCCTGTGTTCCTGGTTATTAAACAAATAAAAACCTTGTTACTTACCTTTCCCTCTTTCCCCCGCAGTTTTGTTTTCTCCTCTCCCCAGAGCTCTGAGATGAAGGAGGATGGGGGCGGGGCCAGGGAGGGGAGGGGCTACATCACATATCTCTGCTGTAGAGCAGAAACAGAGATGTGTGGAGGCAGCATTAGCTTATCCTGCCTCCAGTCTCTGCTGAACTCTAGTGTATCGGGACCGGGACCAGGAGGCGAGACGACCTGGGACATGCTGGGACATTCTCCCAACTGCCCGGGATGGCAGCACTAAAAAAAAACGGGACTGTCCCGCTGAATATGGAGCTATGTTAATGTCCAGAGACTGATGCCTGCCTACATACAGTTTAGTCCTGTATCTGAGAGTGTAACCAACAAGGGGTGCCTCTACCAAGTAGTGTTATAATCTCCTTACTGCTGTTGCAACCATTAAGCCAGTTCCCTCTATGTAACTTTGTGTCACAATCGAGCTTGTTGAATTGTAAGTCAGCTTTTGTTCCATCCTCCTCCAGTGGAGCCTAAAGGTTGTTCAGATGCAGTATTTGAAGCCAAAATGGGTGAGAACATTGAGAGAAGCTGCTCCTCCTCTGTTTTAACTCCACTCCGGGTTTGGATGTCAAAAACTGCATCTGCAAAACTGAAGGTGTGAACACAACCTAAAACTCAACACAAAACCCAAGGCCAATGATCCTGGAGGATTGTCACCCCCTTAAACGCTGACAGATCTGTTACTACAAATGGTGAAGAATCTTCTTCTCATTTCATCTTATTCGGAATGACAGGAAAGCTCATTGGGAAGGTCGGCTCAAGGTCAGAATTAACCCATATTCTGCCACAACCTGCGGACTGTAGTGATGCCCCCTCCTGTATTCTAGTGAACTCCTATTATAGCATTGTGTGCCCCCCCTCCGGATATACCTGACCCCACACAACCTCATTGATAGAAGGAATCCCCCCCTGTGTCTAGGGGAGCACCCCCCTGCACATCCCTGTACACTGCCCTGGAATATGGTAGTGATACATTTGTAACATCAATCTGGTCTTACAATTGTTGCTAAGCAATGGTCCAAACTATGCTCATCCGTTGCCTAGCAAACACAAGCCCCTGACAAGCTGCGGATGTGACCACCGTCCCCTGCGGCCGAGACTCTGGTTGTCAGTTCCAGATACGGAATAAATCTGTAAAGTAAAAATAGATCCAGGATATAATGTAACAACTTCCCCTCCGGACACAATGTCCACTACTCCTCGTGTGTGGGGTGTTCCAGAATCCTATCTGTGCACTAACCCGCAGCTAAACATTGAGCGCAGCCTGTCCCTGCCATTCCTAACATGTCCTCTAGGGGGCAGTGTTGTATCTGCAGAAAATCCTTCAAATATCAGGAAAACAAGTGGCGTCAAATGGACAGAAACATTCATAGTTTGTAATAAGGGCAAAGCGCTAGGATTTAACATCGCTGCTCTTTACGGAACATCTGGATGAACATTTTGACAGCAGCATTGTCAGAAAAAGTGGCATTTATTTTGTGAGAATGTCTTATTTGGGGGAGAAATTCCATCGCAGTTCAGTCCTAGCACGAGGGAAAGTGTCTCCTAATTCCTAGATTTATACATTTATCTAGAGCCAAAGGAGCGTCAATACAATGACCACTGCTATTACCACATAATGCTATTGCATCGGATGCCAGGGGCCCCTCTTGGGGTCGGTGGCCCTGGCATTTTCCCCCTTTGCCACGCAGTAACGCCGGCCCTGTGGATTCTTATAACAAGGATTTCAGATACTTATTATAAGGGGTGTCGATACATTTTTCAATACATCAAATTGTGATATTATGATGCTATATGGAGACATATAGGGGATGCATTGTGTATGGACGGCGAAATCACGTCCAGGGCTTTGTGGGTTCATACGGAGCAGGGGAAGAGCAGGGTCAGAGGCCTCGGATTATCCCAGTCTGTATGGAGACATAATCCGCTCTGTCCATGACCACTAACTATTTGTGCCTCTGTTCAGTCTCCAGGAGCTTGTGACATTTCTTCAAGTAACCTTCTGCGGACACGTCGCTGGTGCTATGGCAACCTGGACCACTTACTTCAGCTTTCCCACCGAGCCAAGATATTTTGGACCATCATTGATGAACCTGACGTTCTGCTGTTTACCTAATGTGCAAAATGCTGTTCCCATATATGTGCTGCTGTTCAATTACACTAACACCCCCATACAGTGTCTTTAAGGCAAACCTCACCTTTAAATTAACTTTTCAGCCGTCATTAGTCCAATGTGTTTACATATATGAAAATACTTGTCTATGAGAAATTTTTGTCTCCTCTTTTTCCTTTTAGAAATAGATTGCCCTCCTAATACTGTAGTGACACAGTAGTGTCCCTACTAAATGACCCTCACTCCTATCAGTCACAGCAGGAATAAGCCCCTATCAGCACCCACTAACCTTTATTAAACTATGTTATGCATTTATTATAATATTTTATTATTCATGTTTCATTCAATATGTGATATGTCCCATGTTAGCAGGCAGGCTTTCCTATCGGCTGACAGCCCAGAACCTTCCAGTAGGAATAGTTAAGCATGAATAAAAAGGGGTTGGTGGAGTATCAGAGGAGAATGGATGTAGCAGAGGTGAGAGTGCTGAGCATTTAACCCCTTAGCGGCAATAGACAAAAATGAACATTCAATATGGTGGCTAATTCGCACTGCTGGATGTACAATTTATTCCTCAACTGCTGTCACCGTTGACAATTGTGGGGAATTGCCAGACTCAACAGAAACAAAAATTTTCAACAAAATCTGAGATGAATTTTCTCATTTCATCCTGCAGGAGCATGTAAATTTTAGGGTTAGGCGTTTTATTGTCAAAATCCGAAAATTACCTATAGAACCTCCATTTTGTTTTATATCATGCTCGATGCTTAAACGGTTAACAAGCTTTGAATAGTTTGTGGGGTGCCATTTAAAAATGTGGTACTTTATGGGGAGTTTCTAATAAATAGAACTTTTAAAACCCCTATAAATACAATAATTGAATCATCCTAATAAAATAGCATAAAAAAATGACATCAACATAAAGCAGACATATGGTTACTGTGAGTTAGTAACCTATTTGTGATGTTAGACCAACTATATGATGAGCTTTACATTTAGAAATGCAAAAATTGATAATTTTAAAAAAAATATTCACCAAATTTTAAAATTCCTCATAAATAAATGCACAAAATATACCACTATGGTGAAGTACAACATGTCACGAAAAAAATCAAAAAATCTCTCTAAAGCGTTCTTAAGTTATAAGCGAATATAGTGGCACACCTACAGATAAACATAAATATAAGTACTTAAGAACACTCGACTTACATACGACCCCTAGTTACAAACGGACCTCTGGATGTTGGTAATTTACTGTACTTTAGTCTTAGGCTACAATAATCAGCTGTAACAGTTATCACAGGCGTCTGTAATGAAGCTTTAGTGTTAATCCTGGTTCTTATGACAACCCAACATTTTTAAAATCCAATTGTCACAGAGACCAAAAAAGTTCTGGCTGGGATTACAATGATAAAATATACAGTTCCGCCTTACATACAAATTCAACTTAAGAACAAACCTACAGAACTTATCTTGCACGTAACCCGGGGACTGCCTCTAAAGGCACTGCTGTATCTAAGCTGCCATTATATAGGCACCCACTTTACAAAGAGCTGAGTTGCTGTACCTAAGCTGCCATTATATAGGCATCAACATACGTTACATAAAACTGAGTTGCTGTATCTAAGCTTCCATTATCTCGCTTTGTGCAGCGCTGCGTAATCTGTAGGCACTATATATATAGAAAGAATTATTTATAATCTATATGGATCCTTCATTGGGAACCTTTCAGCTCCTTGTATATGATCCAAAAACATGAACTTATTAGAACCAACCAAAAGTTGAAGAAGTTTGTAAAAAAAAAAAAAAAAAATTAACTTTTTCATTCTAAAAATCCCTTCCTGACCTCAATCTAAAAGACCAAATTGTCAAAAAAAAAGCCATTTTCCGAGCAATTTCTTGGGATGATAAATCAGCGCTGCCCTTTATGAGCTCGGGGTCTGTTCTCCTCCTGACTCCCCCCTGCACCGGTCTTCTCCTCGGCCGCCTCCATTGTGTCTCCTATAAGTCATTATCCGTGGTTTCCGGGGCGCACAGCGCCGCTCCGCTCTCAGGTCGTTCCCTCTTGTATCGGAGTAAACAAGGAGGACGATTAGAATCAATACTCGGAGATACCTCTGGTGGAGCACCATTCTCTGCAATGCACCAGGACAATGGCCGTACGGTCATCTCTATACACAATAGACGTCTCCAAATGTCACTCCAGACATGGCGCTCGGGGATCTTGTGCGGATGTGCGGCACCTTGCGACGTTCTTGACATCCGAATTTATCGAACGCCAACTAAGTACTTGTCTGGGAGCCTTTGTGATGGGGGAATCAAACCAATTTGGTAGGTGCCCCCCTGCTCCGGCACTTTACTCCTTATCAATTGAAGGGCGGTCTATTGTTGGGTGGCTGTGAATGAAGCCGTGGATTCTTCTTCTCCTTGTTGACGCGGCAGACAATGGTCCGATTACTTATAAAAGGACAGCTGCCTCTCACAGATAACAATGCAGCCTGCGGGTTATTTATAGCCGCACACACCGGCTCCGATCCTCATGCGTTCCTCTCTTTTTCTAAGGCAAACAATCGCTTTATTGACACCCGCGGAGGAAATAACTTGATGACTCCTATAATTGGTTGGATGCAACGTGCTTCACTCTAATACTGTGCTTTACGGGGCAATAGCTGCCTCAAATTTAAAGGGGTGCATTATGTTGTAAAACCCACATTTATTAGAAGGGTCCCTTGATAATAAGTTGACCACAAAGTGAGTCATTTAAGTCGGAAGCATTTCGTCGGGTTTCCCGATGATTTCCGTTTTGCGTTGAATTGCTCCGGGATTTTGGCGCACGCGATTGGATTTTGGCACATTGTCACCGGCTTACAAGCAACAGAAATCGGGGGGCGTGGCCGCCGGGCGAACCAACGGATTCGGACAACGCGCAGGATTTAACAATTAGAAATGTGTCGCAAGACACGCACTTACAAGCACCGGGTAGATGAAGGTGAACTCCGGCAGACCTCGGCGCAGAAGCGAAGGATGCAGGAACTCGGGCGCATGAGCTTTGTGAATCGCGCCGGACCCGAATCATCGTCAGATAACGCACCGGGGGATCACAACAGGACCGGGTAAGTAAATCTGCCCCATGGTGTCCCCTTTACTAAGCATCACTGCGATCATCCGCAATAACTTGGTAAGTGTTCAGTTTCTCTCCACTGCCCCCACAGGGGAATTGAGGTATTACACTGTGTCATTGTGTGGACCGTGTAATGTAGAAGAGGAGACACTTTGTTATTAGTTTCTCCTTTATAAACTGAAAATTCCTTAATGGGTTCTGAGTATAGAAATTTTGTAGATTTTTCAATCCTTTAAGAAAGTCTTACATATCAGTTAAATGGGTGTGGGGTAAAACAATTCCAACATGGGAATGGGCAGCTTGAAAATTCTAGATATTTTATCCTACGTGAGGCTTCTGATCCCATTCACATGGAGGAATGAGAAAGTCAACCTCGTCCCATGAATCAGATCCTGAAAAGTGCCCCGAATATTCTTTGCTCCTCTAGTCTGACACCTTCCTACACCCCACCTCAAGCTGCAATGTTCGGCTCTACTCAGAGGGGGTCATTTACTAAGGGCTCGATTCGCGTCTTCCCGACGCGTTACCCAAATATTTCCAATTTGCGCCGATTGTACCTGAATTGCCCCGGGATTTTAGCGCATCGGCGCCGGCATGCGCGTGACGGAAATTGGGGGGCGTGGCCGAACGAAAACCCAACGGAAAATGTGTCGCTCGGGACGCGCTTACCTTCACTCAGCCCGAGCCGGGGAACTCCAGCGTGTTCAGATGCTTTTCAGCGCAGCAGCGCCACCTGGTAGACGGTGGAGGAACTGCCTTATTAAATCCCGGCCGGACCCGAATCCAGCGCAGAGAACGCGCCGCTGGATTGCGAATGGACCGGGTAAGTAAATCTGCCCCAGAGAGTTTAATATCCAGGTCAGAGGGCGGGGCTATGACATCACTAATGTCAGGATTGGTCCGTCAAAGTATGGAAAAGGATGAACTTGCTCCATAGCGTTAATCGATCTAGAGGTTTGATTCCATCTTATATTCCCCTGCAAAAAAGTTATTATGGCAACTGCAGTCCAGTGACCTAGCAGCAAAACTTAGGATTTTTTGTGCCTGTCTATCTATTGGTATTGAGGATAATCTTGCACTAGGAAGCGCAATTCACATGTCATGTCATTAGACTTCCTTAAAGGAAATCTACCTTTTGTTTTCATGCATTATGAACCAAACATACCTTGAGAATGCTGTAGCTACACTGATGGAGCAACATATCTTGTTTTTCCCTGAACCAAGTGGTTTTGCTCAAAAAATGATTCTAAATTTATGATAATGAGGCTCTGTTGCTCCTGTGGCTGCTCTGGCGCTTCTCCTCTTACCCTAATTATACACTGCTTCAGAGAATGCTGTATTCACTGTGTTGTCCCTGACAGGCAGAAGTAATCAATCGCTGCACCAATCCCCAGCTGCTGTGTATGAGTCATCCAGCTCAGGTTGATTAGTCCTGTCTGTACAGTTCAGGAAGCTCTGTGTGTAATGTGGCAGGCTGAAGCCAACCAAGCTTTCCCAAGGTCCGGAATGTTATAATAGTATTTTTGAGCAAAACCACTCAACTCAGGGATTAAACAAGATATGTTTCTGCATCAGTGTAGCTACAGCATTCTCAAGGTATGTTAGGTTCATAATGCATAAAAACAAATAGTAGATTCCCTTTAAAGTCATTCTTGATAGTAAGGTGGCCGCCTTAGAAGGTAGCAGGAAGAAATGTGGGTTTCCTGGAAAAGTTATTTGTATATTTCAAAAGAAAGCAAAGTGACCTTTACCACTAATTTGGCTGGAGTTCCCCTTTAAGACATTTCATCATCTGTCGCCTTGTGACTGTGAATGACTTAAAGAGAGAAGCGGAATCTCATTTGACTATTCATATTCATATTGCAGGGCGTAGAACCCGGCGGCGGGATTACATGTATCAATAAATAACACCGCGCCGCGTCTTACAATGCGTCTTACACGGATACAAGGAACCTAAGTTAATCAGCCGCGCTGCGCCGTACGAGAAGTCATTTGCTGCTCCTGAACTAATGTATTTGTCTGGAATCCTTTGAGCGCGGCGCATAATCCATCTTCAATTCACTGCTCCGCGACCAATATAAACAATATTGCTGACAGCATTAATATACAATATTACGTCTCGCTCCTCCGTTTCTATAGCGACTATTTTAAGTTTCGGCTTCAGATTTTTTTTTTTTTTTTGTATGCCAGATAGCTGCAGGGTGGAAGGGAAAATATCACAACATCCAGCGCCCCGTGCGGATATTATACTGCAGACGCTCGCCGCTGCTCCTCTCATTCTGTATCTTTGTCTTCCCCCCGAAAACCAGGTTTTTGAAATTTGTTCGAGAGAACACGAGCGCCTTGAGTGTTATATATACATAAAGTGCAAACACCTGCACTCAGCCACTTGATCCATAATTTTTTTGTTTTATTTTGTAAAAAAAATTTATAAAAATAAATAATAATACAATCATAAAAAATATAATACAGATACCACTAATAATTATTATTAGCACCGGAAGTTACATACAGTATAGGTTCTGTAAGATTGTTCTGAAGTTGAATTTGTATGTAAGTCGGAACTGTATATTTTAGATTTGTAACCCCAGCCAAATTTTCTTTGTCTCTGTGACAATTGGATGTTAAAAATGTTGGATTGTCATAAGAACCAGGATTAACAATTAAGCTTCATTACCTTACAGACATAAGCTTACAGATACCTTACAGATAACTGTTATAGCTGTTTTTTGTAGCCTGGGGTATAAAGTACAGTAATTTACCAACATCCAGAGGTCCGTTTATATTTAGGGGTCATCTGTAAGATGGTTGTTCTTAAGTAGGGGACCGCCTGTAGTAGTAGTTGTAGTAGAAGTAATATAAAAATAAGCCTCATAACGACCAATCATGGGTTCGCAGAGGTAGCAGTACTGACTGTGTTGCTCGGGTATAACATTTACTATTATCCCCATTTTTAAAGGGAACATGTCACCACATTTTTATAAATACAGCTAGTGACAGGTTCCCACAGAGCCCAATTAACTAAATACTACCTTTTCTTAGCTAAATATTATTTCCCTCACAACCCCATAGAATCAACTTTGTTATCTTACCTGGCATACCCCCATAGAATCAACTTTGTTATCTTACCTAATATACCCCCATAGAATCAACTTTGTTATCTTACCTGGCATACCTCTGTAGAATCAACTTTGTTATCTTACCTAACATACCCCCATAGAATCAACTTTGTTATCTTAACTGGCATACCCCCTTAGAATTAACTTTGTTATCTTACCTGGCATACCTCTGTAGAATAAACTTTGTTATCTTACCTGGCATACCCCATATATTCAAATTTGTTATCTTACCTGGCATACCCCCGTAGAATCAACTTTGTTATCTTACCTAGCATACCCCCATAGAATCAACTTTGTTATCTTACCTGGCATACCCCCATAGAATCAACTTTGTTACCAGCATTCCCTGCTGCCATTTCCCGATGGCTTTGTACAGGGGCGGACTGGCCATTGTACCCACCGGGAATTTTCCCGGTGGGCCGGTTGGTCCTGGGCCGGTCTGGGGCCGGTCCGGAGCTGTTCCGGGGCCGGTCCGCACTCCCTCCCTACAGATTTGAGCATAATCTATTGTACCTGCATCGTACGATCGTACGATGCAGGTACTATTGATTATTACACAAACGCAGCGCAGCACCGCTGCTTCTGCGTCTGTGTGTTACTGTATGTAGCTACACAGGTTGCGCAACTGACGTCATTGCGCGACCTGTGTAGCGTGGAGGAGCGCTGACACGTACCGTGTCAGCCGTCAGCTCTCCCGGCCACCTGCAGCTTCGCGGCTTGCTGGTTATAAGAGGCGCCTCTACACCGAAGACCGGGGACAGGAAGAAACCTCCTCCGAAGAACAAGAGGTGAGTATTATGATTTTTTTTTTTTTTAATTATAGGCTGGAGGCATTCATTGTATAAATGGGGAAGTGATTATATAAACAAGACAAGCTGGGGACATTATTTCTATATCTGGGCAGGCTAGGGGCATTCACTTCATGGCTGTGGGCATTCATTTTATTGCTAGGGCGGGCTGGAGCTATTAATTGTATATCTAGGGCGGGCTGGAGCTATTAATTGTATATCTGGGGCGGGCTGGAGCTATTAATTGTATATCTAGGGCGGGCTGGAGCTATTAATTGTATATCTGGGGTGAGCTGGGGCTATTAATTGTATATCTAGGGCGGGCTGGGGCTAATAATTGTATATCTGGGGCAGGCTGGGGCTATTAATTGTATATCTAGGGCGGGCTGGGGCTATTAATTGTATGTCCGGGCGGGCTGGGGCTATTAATTCTATGTCCGGGCGGTCTGGGGCTATTAA